>PVJA010019615.1:0-38171 GCA_004027025.1 Myocastor coypus | reverse complement strand
CGAACTCGCACCAATCCTCTTGCCTCAGCCTCCCGAGTGCTGGGATTACAGGCGTGAACTACCATGCCCAGCTTGCAGCCCGTTATAAAATTAAGGAAGTGTCAGCCTTCATCTAATATATAACTGACACATGTGTTCTTTTAAGTATTTCAACCCAAATCCAGGCAGAAATATAAGCAAGTTACTTAAGGTGATAACTGTTATCCTTGAATTACATGATTCTTTTTTTTTTTTTTTTTTTGTCTTTTTGAGACAGGGTCTCGCTGTACAGTTCAGGCTGGCCTTGAGCTCAGTTTTGTAGCCCAGGCTGGTCTCAACTCACACCGATCCTCCTGCCTCAGCCTCTCAAGTGCTGGGATTACAGGCGTGCACCACCACGCCCAGCTTAATTACATGATTCTTTTTTTTTTAACTACATGATTCTTATACTTAGTTTTTACCATGGATAATTTCATGAATTCTGAAAACAGCACCTACAGTACAGCCTAGTCCAACAATCATGAGGTATATATAAAAAGTTATGTACACATTGCGTTTATCCGCAGTCACTAAGGAGTCCGGTGGTATTTCCATCCAGGAGCAGGGGTGAGCGTGGTTTCTTTTCCGTCATTACAGCACTGCTCTGACCTGGTATCTCAAGTCTCCTCTGTGCCACTAACTGCAAGTTACTTCACACCAGTTTATTTTGGTGCCACCGCACTCCAGTCGATTTCACGTGTGTCTCGCGTGCTCCTTGGCTCATGCGCTCATCTAGTTTGGAAGGCTCCCTTGCTGTCCTCTTGCTCAGCCAGCCGTTTTCCTAACAAGGTTTGTCGAGGAGCCTTGGGTTTTCTGCAGGTTCCCTGTTAATGTCAGCTCTTTCTCCGGGCAGAGGAGAACAGAGTGTAGGGGCAGCTTTCACGCTTTCCAGAGCACCAAACTCGTCACGCTTTTTCCATTTTTGCCCCAACTTCAAACAACAGTAAACGACATCTCCCGAAGCTTCCTGTGCGAAATTGCCAATTCCTGCTGTTCTAGTCCCGTTTCCTGTTGTTATCCATTCATGTTTCTCTGTGAGTTTACACGCCTCGAGCAGAGCTGGTCCTACTGTGTCTGCCTGTAGCTGCCAGGGCCGGGTCTGGCAGGCCGGGAGTGCTCCGAGCTGTGCGTGGGCTGCAGGCCGTGCTCCAGGCCACTTGCAGGGCCTTGTTGCTTTGTTCTCAGGGCTTGCTAGGGCCTCGTGGTGGAGGGGGGCTCTTGAAGCGTAGGTTTATGGGGAGGGATTTAGTATAAAACTGGAAGAAATGTCCAGGGAGTGCTAGATGCGGACCTGGAACACAAAGCTAAATCATGTTAATTGTAGGTGTTGAGAAAGGAGCCAGAGAAAGTTTTTATTTTTTTGTGAGAGCAGGGTTGGAGCTGACAACCTTTGCACTTGCCAGGCAGGCACTTGTGCCACAGAGCTATCTCCCGGGCCCCCCAGTGAAAGTTTTGATCAGAGAAAGAATGGGAAATTGGGGCTTAAACTGGGAGTAAGGACATTAATGAGATTGTCCCAGAAGTTTAGGCAAGGGGTCAGTGGGTTTGCAAAGGAGGAGACTTAGGTAGTGAGTCTTAAATTTATACAGCTACAGAAGTCAGACAGGTAAAGCAGGTCAGTGAGGCGAACTAAGGCTGGTGAGGTAGGCAGCACTGTAGGAATAATTACTGGTTGTGCTTATGAGCTTTTGGTTACTTTGTACTTAGGAGTTTCTTAAATGGAAAATAAAATTTTACATACATCAAGGAGATATTAAAGCTTGACTGGAGCCAGACATAGTGGCATACACACAATCCCAGCACTCTGGTTGGGTGGGACAGGAGAATTGTAACAGCCCAGGCAATTTATTGAAACCATCCTAAAATAAAAATGGCTGGAAAATATACTCAAGAATGAAACTCTGGCCTGAAACTCTAGCTTAAAGAAAAAAAAAAAAAAAAAGAAAAGATTGGTGGAAATAATGCAAGTCTTGTTACACATGGAATTGAGAGTGACGTCTCTTAGCCCCAGTTGTAACTGGTAGGTTAGTTAGGGACCAACCTACTCTTGGGCTGGCCCTAGAGCAGGGAGCACCCTGCCTTCACTTGGCAGCCAGAGGCACTGCCTCCAGGGAGGGCCAAGCACTAGCTCAGCGGGAGGTGAGCCGGAACCTGGGAAGGAGGTGGCCAACTAGACCTACAGCTCCTTGGTGCTGGCTACAGATCCGCCATGTTGCCCACACTGAACTCTGGGTCTGTCACTGAGGGCCCCTTCTTCCTTTTGCAGTGCTAGGGATTGAATCTAGGTGTGTTCTATCACAGTTACACCCTTGGTCTGTCTGTCTGTCTGTCTGTCTTTCTTTTATATTGCATTCATTTAGTACAGGGTCTCACTATGCAGCTTGGACTCATAGTGAACCTCCTGTCTTAGCCTCCCCAGATTAAAGACATATGCCACCATGCCTGGTTTCAGTGGTCAACACAGCACAGCATATAGTACCCGGGATCAAACCTGGGTCCTTGTACTTGCCAGGCAGGCTCTTAGACAGTTGAGCTATATCTCCGTCCCTTTCTTATTTTTTGAGACAAGGTCTAGTTGAGTTGCTGGAAATCAAACTCAGGACCTTGTGCTTGGCAGGCAGGCACTTGTGCTGCTGAGCTATATCCCCAACTTGGGGCTCGAATTTTCTTCTTTTTTTTTTTTGCGTGGGACCGGGGTTCAAACTCATGACCTTGCACTTGCCAGGCAGGCAATTGTGCCATGGAGCTATCTCCCCAGCCCTGGGGCTTGAATTTTCAACCCTCTTCCCTTGAGCTCCCAGACAGGGTCTTACTGTATAAGTTCAGGCTGCCCTTGAGCTCACTATGTAGCCCATGCTGGTCTCAAACTCTTGGCTATCCTCCTGCTTGAGCTTTCCTTGGTATTGAGATTATAGGTATGCCTGTTTTTTTTTTTTTTTTTTTTTATAAATGATATAAAACAATGGAGCATATTTCTGGGCCAGTTTGCTAATAAGGTTCTTGGAATCGGGGTGGGATGTGGCAGTTCTCCCTGTGCAGGACCAGGCAGGTCTCTGGCAGACGAGCCCACGGACAGTGGTGAGGCTGAGATGGGTGCTCTGTGTTTGGCCCTGAATGAGGAGCTTTGGTGCTGTGCCTGGAGGGCTGTGGGCAAGCTGGTACTGGTAGTACTGCTTCCTTGCCTTTCGACTGAGATCAAATGTGATACTTGCTCTTACTGGCTTAATGTCAGTTTCCTCTGTGTTAAACTTGGTTTTGGAAGGAAGGTGGAACCAGAGCTGCTGAGTCCATTTCACTCATCCTCCGGCCTTGTCAGTCTTCTAGAGGTATACCCCTCTAGAAGCACATGGCCATTCAGCAGAGATGTGTCAGCTGTAACTGTGGTGCAGTTAGATATCTGTCTCCCTTAGGGGCTGGGGAGATAGCTCCGTTGCATAAGTGCCTACCTGGCAAGTGCAAGGTCATGAGTTCGAACCTCAGTCCTGCAAAAACAAACAAACAAACTGTTCATGACTTTGGGGGCCTGGCAGGATGGCTCAGTGGTCTAAAGCGCCTGCTTAGGAAAGCTTAGGTGGCTGCAGGGACCATGGTTTGTTCCCTGGCACCACATGGTGTGCCAGCCCTGCCCTCAGGGCAGGCTGAGCCAGCCATAAAAATAAACAAACAAAAGTTCTGAAGCAAGAAAAATAAAATAAAAAATTATTAAAAAAAGATATCTGTCTCAGCTGGGTGTGGTGGCTCACGCCTGTAATCCCAGCACTTGGGAGGCTGAGGCAGGAGGATTGGTGCGAGTTCGAGACCAGCCTGGGCTACAAAAGTGAGCGCAGGACCAGCCTCAACTGCATAGCGAGACCCTGTCTCAAAAAGACAAAAAAAAAAAAAAAAAAGATATCTGTCTCCCTTAGAAAGAGGGGATATGTGAATGGTGGCAATTGAATTAATCACTAATATGTCTTTTTTCTGACACAGGGTCTCCCTGTGCAGTTCAGGCTGGCCTTGAGCTCATTATATAGCCCAGGCTGGCCTCCAACTCATAGTGATCCTTTTGCCTTAGCCTCCTGACTGCTGGGATTACAGTCACATGATATTACACCTGGCTGATCGCTGTGTTAGAAGATGACAGGGTCTTGTGCACACTAGACTGGCTCAGACCTGCAGTCCTGTCTCAGCCTGCTGAGTGCTGGTATTACAGCCATGTGGCACTGTGCTTTGCTTCTTTTTTTTCTTGTCTTTTTGAGACACGGTCGCGCTATGCAGTTCAGGCTGGCCTTGAGCTCACTGTTGTAGCCCAGGCTGGTCTGGAACTCACATCGATCCTCCTGCCTCAGCCTCCTGAGTGCTGGGATTACAGGTGTGCACCACCATGCCTGGCTTATTTATTTATTTATTTATTGTCTTTTTTTTTTTTTCTTGTTTCAGAACTTTTTTTTTTTTTTTTTTTTTTTTTTTTTTTTTTTTTGTCTTTTTTGAGACAGGGTCTCGGCTAGGCAGTTCAGGCTGGCCTTGAGCTCACTTTTGTAGCCTAGGCTGGTCTCGAACTCGCACCAATCCTCCTGCCTCAGCCTCCCGAGTGCTGGGATTACAGGTGTGAGCCACCACGCCCGACTTAGCCCATCACTTTGTGAGCTTATGCCAGCAGATGCCATCTGCTGGCAGTGCCGACTGGCTCACCAGGGGCATCTCGGCAAGCACCCACGAGGGACAGGGTGCAGGCTGGGGGCTGCACTGTGCAGCACTGGCTCTGGTTGGGACTTGAGAGCACTGAACTTGGGCAAGGTCTCAAGGTGGAGCCGAAGGCCCAGCAAGTGCAGAGCCAGAGGAGTCAGGAGGCCTCTGTGGCCTGGCTTGTGAGTGGTGTGAATGGGTAGCTCCTGGGAGCTGCAGAAGGAATCTCCTGGCTGATCCGGAGCCACAGGTGTGAAGTGCTGTCCTTGGAGGAGAGCTGCCACCTTGGCTTCCACATGAGAGGAGGCGTGTTGGTGTTTCTGTGCGGGGTCCCTGGGCTCTTGCTATCTCTCTCTCTCTAATTACAGCTCTGTTTTATTTTATTTTATTTTTTTTCAAAAGCACGATAGTAGTACATTCCCAATAATTGATACAATGCACATTGTTGTCCTCGTAGTAGTTACACAGAGCACAGGGTGTAGACATGATAATTTTTCTAATCAGTGTTGCTACAAAAAATTTCTTCTCACTGAACTAAGAGAAAGTTGTTGTATACATAGTCCAGTATTCCATAATCGCAATGGAT
Source organism: Myocastor coypus (assembly GCA_004027025.1). Lineage (NCBI taxonomy): Eukaryota > Metazoa > Chordata > Mammalia > Rodentia > Myocastoridae > Myocastor > Myocastor coypus. Next base: position 32,902 of record PVJA010019615.1, on the reverse strand, counting down.
TATTGGCAGAATTGGCAATGTCAGAAGCTGTTGATTTAATCCTTTTACAGCTCAGCATACCAGTCTAGCTTTACATTTTATGCCTCGTGGTTAAACTTTTCTGCTGGATGGTTAAGGGCATGTTAAAGTAAGACCTGCATAACAAATCATGTAACTTTTGTATCTCCCAAGGTCAGTCAAATCCCCTCAGGATTTACTTTGAAACCATATGCAGTGCTTTGTAGAACTGTTGCCAGTGTCAGCCGTCTGGATCAGTCACAGCTGTTGCTTGACCAGCTTGCTCTCTGTGAAAGCCTGGGAGAATGTTTTTGCTCTAGGTGACTATCCTTAAGCACAGCATACATCATCTATCCCTTTCCTCTGTGGTCCCTTAATCTCCTTGAACAGAAAATCTGGGAAGCCACTGAATTATAGGATGTTACAGCACAGGTTCTGTTATGTCCTAAGTCCTCACTGACCTTGAAGGCCTAGGGCCAAAATATTGGCAGTCCTTGTTGAGCTTTTACTATCTCTGAGCTGATGTGAGACACAGCTTCTTCCAGCCACTTGCCTGAGCTGCTCTTGCTGCTCCAGGGCGTAGGAGGGCCTGAGGGGTGCAGAAGGCGGAGGATGGGCCTTTTACAACCCTTTCTCTGCTGTTGCCTTAGACCCTGGCTTCTGCGTTCTGGCTTGCAGCCTGGGTGGGAGAGGAAGAAAGAACTTGTTCCCTCAGCTACTCCCTGAAGATAAGCCAGCTGGCTGTGCCCAGGAACACGGAGTTCCTGAGTCTGCTGACACCTCCTACCTAGTATTGGTGTCCCTTGTCCTCTGCCAGGGCCTCTGGAGGGAGCTTCAAGGCCCGCTGCCCACGAGGCCTAACAGTGCCCACAGGGCGAGTTCGGGAAGGCTGGGAGCTCCACAAGGTGGAGTCTTGTGGTCTGTGCGAAAGAGGAGAGATTTGAGAAGTGGCTGCCTGCACCCCAGCTCTCCAATGTCAGGTGCCCCCAAGGCATGGATGTCACACTCTAGCGTCCATAGCCTAGTGCCAGAATCTGAGGCAGGTGGGGGCAAGAAGGGGTCCAGGCCAAGCTTCCTAGTCGGGAAAGGAGATGACTGGTGTGAGCTGTTAGAAGCTGCTGCCTGGAGAGCCAGGGCGCAGCTCGGTGGGACAGCCAGGCTGGTCCTGTGTACCGGTGTCCCGGGACGCCTACCGCTGAGAACGGTGTTCCGGTGGCCTCCAGCAGGCGCAGAGGAGTGGGGCCTGGAGGGTCTTGGAGACCCGGGTGGGACAAAGCAGAGCCTGGCCTCCTGTAGGTGGAACAGCTTTTGACCGTAGGTTGGACTGGGCTGCAAAGCTGGACTTTGCAACCGGGCGTGTACACTTGTGATCGCAGCACCCAGGAAGCTGAGGCAGACGAATGGCGACTCCGAGCCCTCCCTATGTTGCAGAGGGAAAAGTCTGGAAAGCCCGCGGCTTCTGAAGTCCGAGGCTGTCCCTCCCGCCCGCCCTAGAGGGAGAGGGGCGGGGCGGGCCCGGCCTCTCTACTCGCTTCCGCTTCCCGCGCTGCGGGCCGCCCAGTCCAGCCGAGCCCCAGTGCGAGGTCCGTCGGCTGTTGAGCTCAGCTCCCCGCGCGTCTCGGCCCGTAGGCACCATGAGCTGCGACACCGAAGTGGACATGAAGGAGGTGGAGCTCAGCGAGCTGGACCCCGAGAAGCAGCCGATGGCAGCGGGCGGCGAGAAGAACGGGCTAGTGAAGGCGAAGGTGCCGGGCGGCGCGGAGCCCGCGGCTGGCGCCAAGTTCACCGGGCTGAGCAAGGAGGAGCTGCTGGCGGCCGCTGGGGGCCGCGGCTGGGCGCGCGCGCGCACCGCGCTGCTGCTGCTCTTCTGGCTGGGCTGGCTCGGCATGCTGGCCGGCGCCGTGGCCATCATCGTGCGCGCGCCGCGCTGCCGCCCGCTGCCCGCGCAGGCCTGGTGGCACCGCGGCCCGCTCTACCGCGTGGGCGACGTGCGCGCCTTCGCGGGCGGCGAGGGCCGCCTGTTGGGTGAGTGTCGCGGCCATCGTCGCCGCGCCCGGCGCGCGCCCTCGCGAGAGGAGGCTGACTCAGCGCGCGCCTTCCTTGCATCAGCCCCGGTCGCCTTGTGACCCGGGCCTGGCGGGGAGGGAGGGCTTTGGCCCCCGTGCCCGCTTGGTGATCGTGCCCCCTCCTACAGGGCTGCGCGAGCGCCTGGAGTACTTGAGCACCCTGAAGGTGAAGGGCCTAGTGCTTGGGCCCATTCACAAGAACCCGAAGGATGATTTGGCCGGAACAGACCTGCAGCTGATCGACCCCACGCTCGGTTCCCAGGATGACTTTGTCAGCCTCCTCCAGGCAGCCAAGAAGAAGAGTGAGTGCCGGGGCCTCCCAGGTGGGGCCAGTGGGAAAGGCCTTGGCCGGAGGAAAGGCAGGGTTGAGTTCCCGTCAGGTGTGCTGCTAAAGGGTTCGGGCCCGCAGGTCTCGCCGACCTCGTGATTCCTGAGCTTTAAAAGTGCTTGGGGCCCAGCGGGATGGCTCAGTGGTCTAAAGCGCCTGCTTGGGAAAGCTTGGGCGGCTTCAGGGACCGCGGTTCGATCCCGGGCACCACATGCTGCGCCAGCCCTGCCCTCGGGGCGGGCTGAGCCGGCCATAAAAATGAGTGAATAAACAGACAAAGGTTCTGAAACAAGAAAAGAAAAAAAAAAAAAAGTGCTTGTATTTCCACAAAGTAGATTTTTGTAAGGTCAGTGAACAGCCTACTCCTACAGGGGTTTTTAAACTTTCACAACTGTGGATTCATTAGAAGGGGACCCCAAGTACTGTCATACAGCTCATACAGAAACATGTTTAAATTAAAAGGTTCTCAGGGCTCCTCCAGCTTAGCCCCTTCTGCACTGGTCGTCGGTTCCACCTTCAGTGTTGGTGGAAACACTCAACAAGTTTTCTTGAGTTTCTCACTTTCTTACCCTCCCCCTGTCCAGGCATCCATGTTGTCCTGGACCTCACTCCCAACTATCAAGGCCAGAACTCGTGGTTCCTCCCGGAGCAGGCGAATGCCGCTGCCACCAAGGTGAAGGTGAGTGTGCTGGGAACTCAGTAGCATCCACCCTGAGCTCAGGAACTCTTCTTCCTGTAGCTGGAAGGATAGCCTGCAGAGCACCCCTATGTTTGTTTCTTTTCTGATCTCTCATTTTTCTTGTTTCCTTGACTTTGGGGATGAGCTGGCGCCAGGAAGGGAATTTGTCAGATGACCATCTGCAAGTTTGATTTTCCTTCTTTTCGAGATAGGAAGTCCTTTCTTTCTCTGTGGGAATCCTGGCTTGCCTGGCTTCCCAGTCCTTGTTTGATGTGTTTGGAGTAAAGCCTGACTTGAAAATTTGTTTTGTCTTGCTTTCTTTGAGACGGGGGTCTCACTATGTTTTTCGGGCTGGCCATAAACTCGCTGTGTAACTCAGGCTGGCCTCCAATGTTCAGTGATCCTCCTGCCTCAGACTCCCTAGTGCTGGGATTACAGGCATGGGCCACTCCACATAACTTGCTCTATCTGAAACGAAGCTCTGGGGTCCTTCTCTGTGACTGGGACCATGCCACATGTTTTGCAGGTGTTCCCTAATTCCCATAGATACAAAGTACCTGTTATTGCCCTGAATCTGTAAGCAAGCAAACAGGCACAAAGGAGCTTTGAGTGCCCAGACGTGCAGTCCAAATAGTCTGTGCTCCCACCTTGACCTTCAAGGTAGCACCTCCAGCTGAACCTGGCCTGCCAGGGTGGGACTTTCACTGTCACCCAGCTCCTGCTGCTGGGATGCTGGGGCATTGGCGGCTCAGAGTGGACGGTCATGCAGCAGCTCATTCTGAGAGGTTATTCTGATCTCATGGCATGGGGTGGGACCCCAGGACCACCGAGTTTGGTTCTGGACAGCTGCTGGGAGACCTTGAAAAGGTGATGATAAGGGACAGTTTTCAGATTGATGGGGCAGTCTGGCCTCCCTCAGCTGAAAATGCAGACCAGAGAAGCAGTGAGAGTGAAGGGAACAGAGGAGCTAGTGGGGGTGTGTTGGGGCTTGTGCCAGATGCCTGGCAGCTAAGCCAGGCCAGGCCTGTTCCCAGTGATTTGAGGGTTGGTGCTTTGAATTCCAATCTTTCATCCTTGGCCAGGTGCCTTGCGCCAGCCCTTGGGAGCCTGGAGGGGTGTGAGGCCAGTCACGGTGGGGGCTGCTTGGCACCCTAGGTCTGGACACTGCTTCTCCCTCACGGTGTCTGTGGCTCCTTGTTTCTTGGGCCTGTTTCCTCGCCTCCAAGGTAGAGGACACTGGCCAGGCATGGTGGCACATGTCTGTAATCAGGACAGAGGCAGGAGGAGGACTCCCAAGTTCAAGGTCAGCCTGGTTTATGTAGTGAGACTGTCTCAAGAAAATCAGATAAAATAGAGGACGGTGGTCTTCTTCCTGTGAGGTGTTAACTGAAGTTGTATTTTGATGCACATGTTCTTCTGGGCCTTTTTTGTACCTGCTCAGGTGAAGCTGTATATTTGCCAAAGGCAGGATAAGAGAAACCAAGTGCTGGTTCTATGGAGGGTCACATGCAGAGGTGGAGGGGACCAGGGCTGTGGGCACGGGTGACATTGTGGGCTGGTATCCCATGAGTCTTCATCTGTGTGTCACTTGTTTCTGTGTTTCCCTCCACCCCATAGGAAGCACTGAGCTTTTGGCTGCAGGCTGGAGTGGACGGGTTCCAGGTCCGGGACATGGAGGCCCTGATGGTGAGCTCCCCTGCCCGCATGAGCTGCTGCTTGGTGAGGGAAGTCTCTGCTCAGGCTGAGGCCTGATTCTGCCTTCTTCCTCTAGAATGCATCGTCCTTCCTTGCTGAGTGGGAGAATGTCACCAAGAGCTCCGTCAAAGACAGGTGGGTATCGGGACCCCCGACTCTGCTCCCCTGGGGTCTTGTCCCATCCCAGGCCAGCCTGGCACTCGCCTTGCCTCCACAGGCTCTTGATCGCGGGCACCAACTTCTCCGACCTGCAGCAGCTTCAGAGCCTCCTGGAGTCCACACAGGATGTGCTGCTGACCAGCTCCTATCTTTTGAGCCCCAGCTCCACTGGGGAGCACATGAGGTTCCTGGTCACCCAGTATCTAAACAGCACGGCTGGCCGCTGGTGCAGCTGGAGTGTGAGTGCACGGGAGCAGGGGTGCAGAGGGACAGCGGTGCAGGGCGTGGGCTTGGGCTCACGGGGTCTCTCTGCCACACAGGCATCGCAGGCTGGCCTTCTGACATCCTTCGTGCCCGCTCAGCTCCTCCGGCTCTACCAGCTGCTGCTCTTCACCCTGCCCGGCACCCCTGTGTTCAGCTATGGCGATGAAATTGGGCTGGAGGCTGTCACCCTTTCTGGACAGGTGCTGCTCGCCTCGCCCACACAGCAGGGAGGTTGTGGTCGCCCATGGAGTCGTGATGGGCTGGCTGGGTCGGCAGCTTAGACCTTGCTTCGGGCAAGAACTGGGTTCTGTTCCTGCTCTGTGGCGGCACGGCCTCGAGCCCTTTTACCCCCTGCTGTGGCATTGGTTTTCGCATTGAACGCTTGGGAGGCCTTGCTGTGTTGCCCAGGCTGGCTCAGTTTCCCGAGTAGCTGGCACTACAGGTGTTGCCACCATAGCCAACCTGTTTTTAAGTACCAGAACCTGGTGTCTTCATTCCTTGCTTCCTTCCTTGGGTGGCGGCTGCTCTGCTATCCCGAGTCCTTCAGCAGCTCATGGTTCAGTGGAGACACAGGGAGTGTGGGCAGTGAATGGCCTGATGGTGGGGCAGTGCTAGCACCATGCACTTGGTCACAGGTTTCTAGTAATCCCCGTGTGCTACACACAGAACAGGCATGGTAGTGTATTGCTAAACAGTATAATAAAGGGCAGGAGCTGATGACTGTACCAGAGAAGGCAGGTGAGGGGGCTGAGGCTGAGATGAGCACTCCAAGAGCAGTACTGGGAGGTGGGAGGGGACAGCGTCCAGGCGGGGCTGGGGGTGTGATGGGCGGTGGCAGGTGGCGGCAGGTGGAGCCTTTGGAACACTATTCTCTGCTCCTAGCTGGCTGAAGCCCCGGCCATGCCTTGGGGTGAATCCAGCCTCCCTGACACCTCTGGGTCTGCGGATGCCAACGCGACAGTGAAGGTGAGGACGTGGCCCAGGCGGGGGTGGGGGGCAGTGGAGCCTGTGTCCTGAGGCCTCACCCCTTCTGTGTTGTCCTCACTGCAGGGTCAGAGCCAAGATCCGAACTCCCTCCTTTCTCTGTTCCGGAGGCTCAGCGACCAGCGGGAGAAGGAGCGCTCGCTGCTGCATGGCGACTTCCACGCGCTGTCCTCCTCGCCTGGTCTCTTCTCCTACGTGCGGCACTGGGACCAGAACGAGCGGTTCCTGGTGGTGCTCAACTTTGGGGATACGGAGCTGCCAGCCATGCTCCAGGGCTCGGCCCTGCCTGCCAGCACCAGCCTGCCCACACAGGCCAACCTGCTGCTTAGCACCGGGTCGGGCCGAAATGAGGGTACCAGCCTGGACCTGCAGGCCCTGAGCCTGAAGCCCCACGAAGGGCTGCTGCTGAGCTTTCCCTATGAGGCCTGAACTGCGCCCCCTCCCTGCCTTTGAGATCCTGTTTCTCCCTCATTTAATATTGTAGACTAGATGAATCCCATCCAAATAAAAGCTACCCTACCTGGTAAAGTCTTGTCAGCCCTCTGTAAAGGCAGGAGTTCCTTCCCTCTCCTGGACAAGTGGCCTCGGGTTAAGAGTCCAGAGAAAGGGTCTGTAGGGCAATAGCCCGGATCAGGGTGGGCTGGCATTCATGCCCCTCCAGGCCAGCTGGGGGGCCTAGGACCTGGGGCCTTGTGCTCTTCACCTTTGTCACAGGCTGAGCTTGTGACGCTGGCCTGCTTCTGCAGCTTTGTCTTAAGGGAGAGGTGGAGAGGGCACCAGAGGCCATCCATGCCCAGGAACATGCTGAGCAGTCCGCCCACAGGAGCAGACCCCAGACATTGGCCGGCTGTAGCAGAGCCAGAGCACGGGGCCTGTGCTTGATCCCCAGTGCCACAGAACAAAGCCAGCACCAATTCTTGCCGTTAACCGTTAATGTGGATGTGATGTGCCTGTGCTCACAGGAAGGGGTCAGGGAACCTCACTGCGTGGGCTCGAGGTGCCCCTTGGGGGAGGGACCTGTGGGAAGGGAGGTGGGTGATGAGGCCAGCCGAGTCCTGATGGCTCCTGAAGGTACAGGAGCTCTTCTCAGATATGCCCAAGCTTTGAGGGAACTGCTTTCACCAGTCAGAAGTCTGGGCGGGACCCAGTTGTGGCTTTGGGATGGCACTTTCCTGGGCAGTCCCGGACAGATTCTTCCCAGACCCATAAAGTCAATGAAGCTTAGCTGGGCTTTCCCAGGGTCTCCTGTGGCTGACTTGAGTCTCCAGCCCCTTCCAGAACTGGGCTGATACCTGAGTCCACAAAGGTCCCAGCTGGTAGCATAAGTCCCCAGGCACACTTGCCAGGTTAGTCTTGTAGCTGAGGAAAAGGCCAGGCACTAGGGCGGTAAGATAGGGTTGAGGTCTGCGCTGAATGTGCAGACAGGCAGTTACGTGGTTGGGCTGAGCCCTGGGGTTGCTGAGGACTGAGGACCCGGGATCCTGATGAGTAGCACAGATGAGAGACCAGAAGATCCTGGTTATAGCCAGTCCTAGTTGGCTCACCTGAGCCTGCTTTGACCTCAGACCCAGGGCCCAGCTCCAGCCCCTTCTCTGCTGCCGGGCTCCCTGCCGACTCCTTTATCCTGTGTCTACAGGTATGTCCTCATTGCAGTTACACGCCTTGAATTTCCACTTTTTAGGGGGAAAAGTGCAATGTAGCACAGTGACACGCTTGCATGGCAAGTGTGAGGTCTTGAATTTGAATCTCAGAACCAGAAGGAGAAAAAAAATGTCATAAAAGATCCATAAACTTAGCATTTTGGGGGCCGGGGAAATAGCTGAGTAGAGTAAGCGCTTGTCCGGCAAGCACAAGTTCCTGAGTTCAATCCCCGGTACCGTGAAAACAAACAAGCCCCCAGCACTTGAACTTTTTCTCTGTCAGGTCCAGTCTACCTACTTCTGCATTTCGTGAAGCAAGGGCCACTTCACAGTGCCACAGCAGCTGACCTGCTCGGGTGGGCTGCACAGTGGCATGAAAAGAAGTTTGTTCACATTGTCATGGGGACCTCCTCTCATCAGGCACCGAGCCCCTGTTAAGCAGTGACCCCACCTTGTCCTGCAGAGCACTTCCTTGGAAGAGGGCGTGGGATCAGGTGCCAGTAGATCTGTTCCTGTGGCCTGGCTTCCCTGGGGCTCTCCCCTCACCCTTCCTGGCCCTGTCGCTCTGCCTCTGGATGTTGAGTCTAGCCTTGCCTGTGTTCTTGTTCCCTCGGCTTTTAGTTACCTGTGACAAATCGTTGTCCAAGAAATCCTGAATGGGAGATTTCAGAAACAAACAGTTCTCAATCATGCTGTTCTGAGGAGTCTGAAGAAACCCGTGCATCCTGGGGCCACAGTGTCTCTGCTGTCTATGTTGCCTGTCCCCTTTCCCCAGCAGGTCGGCTGCTGTGGCACTGTGTTAGCTGGCCTTGCTTCACGTAAAGCAGAAGTAGGTAGGCTGGACCTGACAGAGAAGCCACCATTGCTTCCTGCAGGAAAAGGAACTGCTGGGCTTACAGAGGAGAGGACATACCTGAGGTCTTTACATGGTGAGATAGTTATTTGTTTTTTTTTGCGGGACTGGGGTTCGAACACATGACCTTGCAGTTGCCAGGCAGGCACTTGTGCCATGAAGCTATCTCCCTGGCCTCTACTTTGAGATTTTGAGAGCTAGCTGTGAAGGTGGATGCCTGTTGTCCTATCACTTGGGGGAGGCTGAGGCAGGAGAATCACTGCAAGTCTGAGGCCAACCTGAGCTACAGAGACAGACCCTGTCTCAATGAGCAACAAAGAAAACCCAAATATCAAAGAAACAAAACTCCCTTCCCCCTGAAAAACCCAAACATTGAGAAATTAGGTTTACATTAACTTTACAGTCTACTGTTCTAAGTAATCTACTTTATTATTAGTTTCATGGGCATTACTTAAGGATTTAAGCCTTGTACATACAGGGAAGGAAACCACAATACTATGTATATGCATTTGGAAGTCAGGAAGGGTGCTACCCTAGCTTTATCATTCTCCTGCAGTTTTGTTTGTTTACATTTTGGGTTTCTCATATAAGAGAAACCATGTGATAGTTAAGCTGTGTCCTAGTTACTGCCTCAGCATTCTGGTCTCAGGTCGCATCCTTTTTCCTAGGAAAAACTCAAGTTCACCCTTTTTGGCAGAGTGCTACTACACTGTGTGTTTAAGTACATCGTTTTCTTTGTCCACTCCTCTGTTACAGGCTGCTTTCCAGTTTAGCTACTGAGAATTGCGCTGCTGTCAACATGGGTGTGAACTGTGATGTGAGGTCTTCACACTAAAAATACAAGAGGATAGGGTGCTGGGGAGATGGCTCAGGGGCACAGGTGCCTGCCTGGTGACTGCAAGGTCTTGAGTTTGATACTGGGTTCCGCGAAAAAAAAAAACAAAAACAAAAACCTGATCATTGTCCACGGGAGATAGTGTTAGAGGAATAACAGAACCTTTATTAATTATTTGCTGGCATCCAATATGTGTTCCTGCCCTTTACAAGTTGAAATGTGCACAGCAAAGTTCTTGGTTCTTCTTTTGCTTATATAATTTTTTTCTGGTTGCCATGGTGACTGTGATGGAACACTGTGCCCACAGGTGTAAGATTTGGTGGGTCGTTATTGAAACAAAAGTATAGCCCAGGCACAGAGATTTGCAGCCACATATGGGCACATGGTTGAACTCTACTTCCTGCTTTTCCCTTACCTCTTTCATGCTTGTGAAGTTTTAACAAGGCAGGGGCAGGGCTGAGGAGATAGCTCCGCGATACGAGTGCCTGCCCGGCAGGTCATGAGTTTGAAACCTGATGGGGGGGGGGGCAACAACAACAACGAAAAACAAGACGGGAAGAAGTGAAGGATGGAGCAGTTGAGGCAGGGTCCGATAGGGGTGACCCAGCCCAGATGCCCCCCTATTGCTAAAACTTTCCTGCAAGGGTCAATCTGAGTTGACTCTGCCTTAGTCTTTCCTATTCCTAAGGTGAACTGGATGCTAAAGTAGGACTTCTTCGGCTTAGGATGAGATTAACGAAGGGTCGCATCCTCTACAGTGTTAGGCCCAGAAGGATGGGGACCCTGCTTGGAGGTGACACTGGGAGGGCTGCTGGGCTGCGGTGTGCCCGGGGCAGCACACCTCAGATGCACTTGTCTGAGCCCAAGGGCCTGAATGACAGTGAGGCCTTGGCTTGCTCCATGTGGTCCCATCCCAGAGGTCAGAACTGGGCTCCTTAGGGAGCCGTGAGGTGGCCTAGCCTCTGTGGTAGGAGCGGAGTGGTGGGGCCTGATGCCCAGGCAGAGGTCTCTAAGAGGCTGGGAAAGCCCAGGGAGCTGCAGAGGAGATTGTTATGGTTTGTGTCTAGTCCCCACGAAGCCTCATGCAGTCATGGGGCAGGGATTCTAGAGTTTGAGATTAACTCATGATCCACTGGGATTATGGGTGATCCAAGACTGGGATTATGGGTTTTAGTACTGCTGGGGTTATGGGTGTGTGCACTTCCCCCAGCCTGGGGCAGACAGCTGGAATGTAATATGAGAGAGACAGAGAGTCGGCTTCCCTCTGTGTTGCTGTTAGTCCTCCCCTGGTTTTTCTTGCTCTTTGCTGTCACCATGAACTGCTGTCCTCTGCCCTGTGCCACTCTGCCTTGCAGCTAGCTATGTATGCACTGAAACCTCCAGTAACTGTGAGCTAAATAAACCTTTTCTTCCTCCATGTTGGGCGTCAGGTATTTGTCCCAGCAACAAGCAAAGAGTCACTGAGACAGAGAGGTAGCAGCGCAGGGATCCAGAGCATGGCAGCTTGAGTGGTTATGCAGCTGAGCAGATGGCCGGGTGGGGGCTGAGGGCAAGGAGGAAGCTGAGTCCACCCAGGACCCGGATCTCGGGCCGGGACACACAGGAGGAGCAGAAGCAACAGTGAAGCGAGAGCAGGAATGTGGGGTGAGACCAGGCTAGCATCAGGAAGAGCCGATTGGACCTGGTGGACAAGCATATCCCCAGGGGGCGAGAGGCACTTCCAGGGGAACTCAGAGATCGGCTGTGTGTGTGTGTGTGTGTGTGTGTGTGTGCGCGCGCGCGCGCGCGCAAAGTGGGTGTACACCTGGGGATCAAACCCAGGGCCTTCATACTGAGTTACATCTCCAGACTGCTTTTTTTTTGTGGTACCAGGGATTGAACTCAGGACCTTGTGCTTGCCAGGCAGGCACATTCAGACTTTTCTGAGACAGGATCTTACTATGTTGCCCAGGCTGGGCTTAAATTTTAGATCCTTCTGGCTCAGCCTCCCAGAGTGCTGGAATGACAGGTGTGTACCGCCATGCCCAAGTGGATTTTTATGATTTGAAGGGGTTTCTGTCTTTCAATAGTATCAGTTGGAGTACTTGGTTTTCTTAAGCATGAAAAGAATTCACTGGACCAGGTGTGGATGTACCAGTTACAACTGCAGCTACTTGGGAGGCTGAGGCAAGAGGACCAGCAGTTTGAGCCTCGCCTGGGCAACTTATTGAGAGCCTGGTTAACAATGAAATCATGGTGCCAGGGATATAGCTCAAGGGCACAGTGTCTTTTTGGCATATGTGAGGCCCTGAATTTGATTCTTGGTACAGACAGAGAGAGAGACAGAGAGAGAGAGAGACAGAGAGAGAGAGAGACAGAGAGAGAGAGAGAGAGAGAGATAGAGAGAGAGAGAGAGAGACATCGCAAAACAGCTTGGTATGGAGCTCAGGTCCCCCGGGTTCAGTCCGTTACACTGGGGGGCAGGGGTGCTTATTGATGGCCATCAGGTATCACCAAGAAGCAGGGCCAGACTTGGAAAATGAGCTGGAAGTGAACACCGAGAAGCAGGAAGCTCTGTTGTCCTTTTGCTGGCAGGCTTGGCCAGGCACACAGTTCCTGGCTGCAATGCCTGTGTCCTGGACCTGAGGACTGAGGCGTCTCCTCTTCGTTACCAACCATGAAACCTGCCCTGATGCATACGGCGGTGGTGGTCGATATGGCCAGTGAGCCCCTTGGAACAGGCCAAGTGGGGAGGGTCATGAGGTTTCCAGGTAGAGCATTTGGCAAGCAGTCACTTGTGCCCTTGAGCTATCTCCCCAGCTCACTGGGTAGAGCATTTGGAAGACTCGATTCGCCACGTGATGAGGGGCAGGTCAGGAAAGGCTGGCCCACAGTCCTGTTGGCTGTAGACACCGAGCGGAGCTGTGAGCATGTGAGGGGACAGTGTCCCCATGGCTGTTGCAAGATGACAGGAGAGTGAGGGGGACCAGAAATAAGGCACAGGCAGAGGATGTGGCCCCGGGGAGCACAGCACGGGCGTGGACAGCCTGGCATGGCCACTGTGGGTTGCATCAGTGTGGCTGTGGCCATGTGGTCTGTTGTCAGGCAGGCTGGGAGACCACGTGTACCCAGTGCATTACGGCCAGGTGGCACGGTGCTGCCTGGAGGAGAGAAACAGCATCCTTGACCGTGCTGTGGAGGCAGTGGGAGGAAGAAGGCACAGGAAGTGCTTGTTTTACAAAAACTGAGGCAGCCTGTTTCCTCCAGCAGAAGGCAGACACAGAGTGAGGGGAGCCAGTCACAGAGCCCTGGGCAAAGAAGGCCTGGCCTCGTGGAGCTTGTGCAGGAGTAAAGCATTCGAATACAGAGCCGGGGCCACGAGGGAGCCAGCCGCTTCCCACACAGGTGATTTTTGGGGAGGGGGGCACGGGAGGAGGAGGAGCCTACACTCGCTTTCTGCTGAGTGGCTCTGGCATTGGGGTCTGCCTGCGCTGTGGTCTCCTCCGTCCCTATGTGGTCTCTTGGGGTTCCCTGTCCTAACTGCCAAATAATTACCATGTTATGGTGCAGTGTGGTGTTTCTGCACACATTACAGGGCTGCTTTAATTTTCTCTGTGAAGGGGCAGCAAGGTTACAGCTGACAGGAAGTACGGGTGCCGCTTGGGGGAAGGCACCACTGAGCAAAGGGGAGAATAGGAGCCGACTTCCTGCCTCACTTCCCTCCCGGGGACAGTGAGCCCACAGGGACAGTCTGTGGGCGCCCTCAGGCTTGCACCATGGGCTGAATCAGAATCGGCTTTATTATCTTCTTTTTTTCTTTTTTTTTTTGATGTGACCAGGGTTTGAACTCATGACCTTGCACTTGCCAGGCAGGCACTTGTGCCACGGAGCTATCTCCCCAGCCCCTTCTTCTTTTTTTCAATGCTGGGAACCGCCCCAGCTCTTTTAATTTTAATTATTATTATTATTTTTTAATAACTCGTTTTTTTAATTTTAATTTTTTTTCTTGTTTCAGAACTTTTGTTTATTTATTTATTTTTATGGCTGGCTCAGCCTGCCCTGAGGGCAGGGCTGGCGCAGCATGTGGTGCTGGGGATCGAACCGCGGTCTCTGCAGCCGCTTAAGCTTTCCTAAGCAGGTGCTTTAGACCACTGAGCTATCCTGCCAGGCCCCCCAGCTCTTTTTATATTTTATGTTCTAAGACAAGATCTTGCTGAGTTGCTAAGTTGCCGAGGCTGGGTCTGAACTCATGGCCTCCTGCTTCCGCCTCCTAGCAGGCAAGGATGAGGGCGTGCACTATAGTGGCCAGCCCAGAATCTGCTTTTTTTTTTTTTTTTTCTTTTTTCTTTCTGAGGCAGGGCTCACTTTGTAGTTCAGGGTGAACTTCAACTCATTTCACAGCCCAAGCTGTTCTTGAACTTGTGACGATCCTCTTGCCTCAGCCCCCCCCCCCTTTTTTTTTTAACCTCAGCCTTCTGCATGCTGGGATTACAGCTGTGTGTCAAAACACAAAACTCTAAAACTTGCTTCTTTCTTTCTAAGCTCTTCCCTTTCTCTGCCTCTCTGTTTCTGTCTTTCTGTCTGTGTGTCTGCCTTCTCTTTCTCTGTCTTGGTCGCTTTCTTTGTAGTGGGGACTGAACCCAGGGTGTTCTACCACGGAGCCAGAACCCTTTTAACTTTTTATTTTGAGACAGGGCCTTGCTAAGTTGCCCAGACGGGCCTTGACTTGAGACGCCCACCCTGCCTCAGCCACCCAAGTCCCGGGCATCATAAACATTTGCCGCATAGCACACCATCTGCCCCCCCTTCTCTCTCTGTGGTGCTGGAGGCCACACCCGGCCTCTCTCACACTGTGGGACAGCTCCACAGGCCTGGCCAGCATCTGCTCCTCTGATGCTGCCTTGAAACTCTGGGTCCCTCTAACTGGCAGTGAGGAAAAAATAAAAGTAGCAGTGGAACAAGATGGAAAAGTACGTCACTTCTCCTTCTGCAGGAATGAAAGCAGATTCTTCCCTGCACCTTAAGCTGCCCTGGCAAATGCTGTTCCTAATGAGCCCTGTCAGATCATCAGATTGAAGAGAGGCTGCTTTGTTCCGGGAAAGGACTCTTTAGCTCCAGAGCTGTGACTCTGATCGCTTGTCTTCTGTGATAATGTGTTGCCATGGCAATATGATTTAAATTCATATCTGTTGTCTGCAAGGTATAAATACCTGTGAGTTCCCTTTGTTAAAATGCACATCTTCCTCCCACGTTTGCAAGGTAAAATAAACCTAGAAGCTGCAAGACTTCTTTTCTTTTTTTTTCTAGTACCATACCAGGGATTGAACTCCAGGGCTTCACACTGAGCTACATCCTCAGCCTTTCTTTCCCCTCGAATTTGGAAGCAGGATCTTGCTAAATTCCTGACTTGCCCAGACTGGACTCAAACCCCTGCTTCAGCCTCCCAGAGTGCTGAGGTGACAATAGATATATGCCACCATGGGTGGTTAAGATTTCTTAATCAACCAGAGCTTGAGAGTCATCACGCGTGCGTGCGTGCATGCATGTGTGTGTGTGTGTGTGTGTGTGTGTAAAACGGGGTCATGATATGTTGTCCAGCCTGGCCTGGACTCAAACTCCTGACTCAAGCAGTCCTTCTGCCTCAGCCTTCCACACAGCTGAGATTGGAGGTGCCACTGCAGGGCTGGCAGAGGGCAGGGGATGAGGAGGGGATGAAGAGAATCGCTTTTGGGGATGAGGTCGGGAGCTGACTGAGGGCAGGAGCCAGCACGGGACTGGCTCGGGACCCCATGGGCCGGAAGGTTTGTGGCTGTCGTGCAGATGCTCAGGGAACGAGAAAGGAGATGGGTGTGGGACACCTGGATGAGAGGGACCTGGAGGAGGTGGGGGAGGGGGGCTGCGGGGCGGGAAACACGGGGAGCTCTCACAGAGCCTGTGCGGCTGCTGTGGGCTGAGGACCCTGAGGTGAAGAACACGAACTGCACTGGACACCATGATGCCCGCAGGTACTCCCAAGACTCAAGAGGCTAAAGCAGGAGGACCACCAAGAGTTTGAAGTCAGCCTGGCCTACTTGGTGACACTCTTAACTCGAAAGCCGAGACTAAACTGGCATTGCTGCACCCCAGGGGTCCCCCAGCCAGGGCGGGGCAGGTAGGGGTGAGGAGAGCAGCCATGGGAGTCCATCATGGCTCTAAGCCGGCCTTCCAGGCTCTGCTGGGCAAGAACCCAACCCCTGTCCTAGAGTTTTCAGAGTTCAGAGTGACAGGGAAAAGATCCTAGCTGGCTCCAGAGAGCTGCTGGAGTCCTGGCGGGAGGCTGGCTGTCCACCCATGGCAGCAGAAACCCTGGGAGACCCGAGGCTGACCTTGGCTAGCTCAGGTGCCCACACCTGGGCTCGACAGCAGAGGAAAAGCGTGTAGGCTGCTGGGAAGAGCAGGGCAAAGTGTTCTCTGCTGAGGACAAGGACCAGCAGAGTGGCCCCTCATCCACATGAGGAAGGCGGCGTGGCTGTCCACAGCCCGGCTCCTGACCTCACTGCAGTAGGCAGAGGCTCAAGAGCTCAGCACTCCTGGCCGGCAGTGCCTGGTAGAGCTCTGTGCTGGGTCAAGGATGGTAACTGGATGTTCTAGAGGTCGGTGCCGCCATCCTAGGCAGCTGGATGGACCAGAAGCCAGGCACTATGGTGCTGAGTGTCCCTGACTGTCCTTGGAAGGGGTGGCCCTGGGGGTGCTGCTCAGGGGCTGACTTTGAGCTTTAAGTGCACAAGGCCCATGTTGGATGAGGACAGCTGTGTGGCTGTGGTGGAGAGGAGTGCTGGGCAGGACCAGGCTGCTGGGTCACAGGAGCCAGAGGACGCAGGAAGCATTCCTCCTAGGGCTCTGGGGAGCCTAGAGCCGCCCCCTCCACATGGAGCTGCACGCCTGGGTCCCTTCTGTGGGTGGAGGCGCTTCGCACTGTCGCCAGTGTGATGCCTGGGCTTTCCAAGTCTGGCGTATCTGCAGAATGTTGGAGTAGGTGCACAGGCCTAGGGCACTTGGGGCCCTGGGCTTGATTCCAGGATGGGACAGAGAGGGAAGAATGCCCAGAGCCCAGCTTTGACTGCACAACGCACAGTTTGAGAGGCTTCTCAGGCCAGGGACCCTTCTAGGCCAAAGGCAACATTTACCTGTGCTTCCAGTTTACCAGTGGGTCTGCCCACTCCAAGAAAGGAGAGAAGGAGAGGCCCGCCATCTCATTCTTGCAAGGAGGAGCTGGAGCCAGTGTGGTCCTGGCTGGCTCCTGTCATTGCCAATCACTTTCCTAGAGCATGGAAAACAGATGGGTTGTTCACTTATGACAGGTAGGCCTCTTTTTTTTTTTTTTTGCCTCTTTTTGTACTAACTGTGGGCTACGAGTTTTGCATTTTTTGAAGTTATTGTACTCATAGGTCTTTGGTTTTAATCTCCTAAATAGTTGGTGCTATAGGCTAGGCTTGTACTACTGTGTCTTGTTGGGTTTTAAGCATTTTAAAAAGGCTGGAAAACAAATTGAAGGTAGAATACTTTGTGTGATTTTCATGTTGCACGTGAAAATTATGTGCAACAAATATACAGCTCTGCTGCCTTGCTCGCCAGCATCTCCCAGGGCTGTTTCTGATGGTGTGGCGCAGAGACGGGGTGGCCTGAGCCCCACCCGGAGCCTTGGTTTTGCCTCTTGGCCAGCAGTGTCTGACATACTCACCGTATGGCCCTGGCCATGGTCTAGAGAAGCCCACATGTGTCCTCAGGGGCGGGCAGCTCCTGCCTGGCTTTTGGTGTGGACAATGCCAGAGAGAGAAGCAGGAAATAAACAGGGAGAGAGAGTTGCTTCCAGGCCTGTTTTGGAGATTGCTATTTGTCCACAAAGATGCTAAAAATGACGACATTGGAAGCGACAGCCTCAAGCCCTGCAGGCTCCAGGGCTGCCGAGGGCACCAGATGTTCAGAGGGCTCATGCTCGGGGGTGAGCAGGGTGGCTGGGGCTCCTGTGCTTAGGTGCAAAAGCAAGGACACCACAGCTCCAGTGTCCCAGTGAGAAGGGGGCCTTCTGGCCAGGGCCCTGTCCATCTGCCAACTTCAGGGCTGGCGAGCTGGCGAGGGGCTGGGCCTGTGGGTGCCACAGGTGCCTGTGGGACACAGCTGATTGCGCTTTGTGCTGCTCGAGGTCCCCGAGATCCCATCACGAGTGGGGGGTGGAGGTGGGTGGGTGCTGTCCTGGGTTCTGTTGTCTCCTGTCAGGCTATTCCCCCTGGTCGCCAGCAGGTGGAGCCAGAGTCATGCTGGGCAGCAGTGGCCAAGCTGGTGGTGGTGGTGGGACCCAGGGTGAGCTTGTGCCCCTTCTCCAGGCTGCCAGCAGCTAGGAATGACAGGGGTGGGGGTTGGGAGGAGAGCGTCTTCTCCCTACTCCCTGCTGGGGAGGAGCAGGAACCCTCAGAACAAGAGGGTGATGATGGCACCCAGCTACTTTTTCTCCAGCATAGGCCCTGTCCTTCCCTCTGGCCTGCTGAGTCTGCAGGGCTCCTGCTCCGGAGGCTGGTGGGGACACTTGTGCTGTCTGCAGGCCCTGTCCTCCCACAGCCAGGGTAGGGGACTGTTGGGCTCGTGTGAGTCAGCTGTATCACTCCTATCAGGGAGCTTTCCTGTTCACCTGCCCTGTTCTCTTCTGCAAGGGGCCTGTGGTCCGGTCAGGGATAGGGACCTGAGAGCAGGAGATCCCTGAGGGCAAGTGGAGCTCCATACAAGTTTCGCCAGACGGGGAGCACGCTGAGCCTCCAGGCCCTGCCCAGTTCTGGCACACCCCGGGTGGCCCATTTCCCTCTCCTGCAGAGGCCAGGCCGGGTGGACCTGCAGTTCTGGTTCTGGCTGGGGGCTCTGAGGCCCTCCACATAGGCTAGGACCTGCACACACGGATCTGGAGGAGGCACTGCCAGGTCACAAGCTGGCAGCTGGGAGCTAGACCTGGGGCCCAGGCTTCTCAAGCTCACTGTGCTGCCTCCTGCCCAGGGGCTTCTGGGAGGCTGGCAGTTGGAGGCACACCCCACGCGTTCCTTTGCAGGGACTGAGCCCCACCAGGACCCCACCCTTGAGGTCGAGGTTTCTCTGCCTGCATCAGAACCACTTGTGGGACTTGTCAGAACCCAAGGCCAGCGTGGTAGCTTGTGTCGGGATGTTGCCCAAGGCCTGATGCAGTCACACATGGAGCGCTTTCAGAGGTGGCTGGGTCTAGAGTGTTGGCGTGGCACTGGGCCCAAGGGCACTTCCTGCTGTGAGCAATCTGGATAAGAGATGGCTTCAAGGCCACCCGTTGCTGTTGGTGTCTTCTGCTTGCCATGACATGTCCGCTCTGTGATGCCCCATTGGCCTTGGGTCCAGCCGACTACGGACAGAAGCCTCTACCAACTGTAAGACAAATGAGTTTCCCCTTTCACTGTGGGCAGCAGGTGTTCCGACTCAGCAATGAGAAAAGAAAGACAGCCAGCTGGGTGTGGTGGCATATTTCAGTGATTCTGGCCCTGGGGAGGCCGGTGTAGGAGGCTCTTGGGTTTGAGAACCACGTGTGCTAGAGTGAGGCCTTCTCTGAGAAAACAAGCCAGGCATGGTGGCAGACGCCTCTCGGCAAGCGCTCTGGGAGCCTGAGGCAGGAAGATCACAAATTTGAGCCCAGCCTGTGCAGCCTGGCGACTTAGAGAGACCTGGTCTTAAAATAATGAAAAATTTAAAGAGCTCAGGATGTAGCTCAGTGGAAAGACCTTGGGTTTAAATTACAATACTACGAAAACGCTCCAAGACATACAGTTGGTTTTGACCTTCGGTTTCCACTTTGTTTTTTTTTTTTTGGTCTTTTTGAGACAGGGTCTCACTATGCAGTTGAGGCTGGCCTTGAGCTCACTTTTGTAGCCCAGGCTGGTCTCGAACTCGCACCAATCCTCCTGCCTCAGCCTCCTGAGTGCTGGGATTGCAGGCGTGAGCCACCACGCCCGGCTTCGGTTTCCACTTTTGTACGTCCAGGGCACCCTGACGTCTGCCAGGCCACCGTGTTAGCAGGTGACCCTGAGGCTGCTGCTCTGGGTCGACCCTCTTCAGGCCCAAGCCCTGCGCCTCTCCAGGAGGCGTAGCTGGCTCACAGGTGTGGGAGGGGGTGGAGCCCTGGGCCTCTGCCTACCGCCCGGACTCCGGGAGGCTGAGTGACTGTGCAGAGCCGGGTCTTGACCATGTCTAGTGGCTGTGCAGGGCACCCAGGCTGGCACTATGATATCACAGTGATCCCAGCGCATGCCTCCTCTGAGGAGCAACTCCACGTGACGCTGCTCTGCACTGGCCTCTTCCTCCTTCTGTTGGCATTTTTCTCCATTCTCCAGGGAGCTATGGGGACTGCTGAAGGTGTGCTGAGTCCAGTGTCTCCTGCTAGCAAATCTGTGACCCTCTGGGCTTGGGGACCCCTGACCTCACCCCCAGCTGGAGAACCACCCCTCACGAATTAATATTTCTAGGTCCTTGGCATGTGGTTTGGGCTCCTCCTCTGTGGGGTACCATCATGCAAAGCCAAAGGGTCACCTCAACTTGATACAGTTGAAGGCAGGAACCTAGGCATGGCCTTTGGATTAAACTGGAATTTGAGGGTTCTTTTTTGGTTGCTGTTGTTTTGTTTTTTTATGGTACTCTGGGAATTGGACTTGGGACCTTGGGCATGCCAGTCAGGTGCTTGTGCCACGGAGCTGTCTCCCTGGCCCCAAACTGGAGTTTGGAGTGGCTCTGTACTCACCTTCCTTCTTGGGACAAGGGCCCAGCTGCCCTCCATGCAGAGCTCAGTCTGCTCGGCCCCCTGGCCTTGCTGGGAGTCCCTCCTAGAGCTGACCTTCGCTGCAGCCCACATCCCACTACCTGGAGTTTCCTGACCACCCAGGGCTCAGCAACAACACCTCAGGAAGAGCCTCAATACTCGCTGGTTGTGTGGCTTTATTCAGACTCAGCAATTGCTGAGGTAGAGGAAGAACACGAGGTCCAGCTGAGCTGGGACGAGGGCTGCTGGGAGGCCATGCACAGTCGGGAAGGAACTTGGGCGAGGACCTGCAGCTGGCTGTGCAGGGCAGGGCTGGCAGGGCTGGCGGCGGGTGGCATGCGGGGCCTGGCGTGGCTGCAGGAGCCAGGTGGCCCAGTCCCAGTGATGGCTGTGAACCAGGTGGGGAAGAACTGAGGTCACTGGGACAGAGGGCGGGAAGGACAGCAGGACACGTGACACCTGGCACCTGGCCCCACAGCTGCCACCAGCCCGTTGGATCCTCCCTGGATTCATTGTCCCGTTGTTTCTTGGCCATTTGCCTGGGAGATGACACACAGGGTGCTCTGGGGGCATCTTGGGGTGCTGAACCATCCTGGGGAAAGGGCTGGGGGTGGGAGGATTTCCACTTGGGATCCCTGAGCCCCGAGCCAAGCTTCTTGTCTCAGCACCTGGGGCTTGTGGCTACTGAGGCCCCAGAGTACGCAGTCTCCCACCACAGTCCTGCTGCTCATCTTGCTGGGGCAGGGCCAGGAGGACGTGGCCTAGACTGCCAGCCGACCGGGTCCTGGGCTTCCTGCCCTAGGCAAACACAGAGCACAGCCCGGTTCCTCTTTGGCCTTTTCCTGGTGCGGCCTACTCTCACCCAGCAGGGAACGGAAAAACCAGTTCCCCAGGTTCCGCTGCTGCCTTGGGGAGAGCAGGCAGAGCGGCCTCGGCTAGCTTGGAGGGTAGGGGCGGGCCCTCAGCACTGGCGGGAGGGCGTGCGATGCACGGAGCCAGGGCGCTTGGGGATCTTGCGCCAGCGCCGCTTGTCCCAGCGGCAGAGCAGCAGTAGGCGGAAGGTGTCCCGGAAGGCCTTGTTGCAGAGCGCGTAGCACATGGGGTTGACGGTGCTGTTGACATAGCACAGCCAGTAGCCCAGCTCCCACAGGGTCTCAGGGACGCAGTCCTTGCAGAAGGTGGACACCAGGACCATGATGTTGTACGGCGTCCAGGTGAGGATGAAGGCCAAGAGGATGGCGCTCAGGGTTCGCGCTGCCTTCTTCTCCTTGACCAGCGAGAAGGTCTTGCGCTTGGCCAGCTGCTCCTTCCCGCGGGGCTTCTGGACCCGGCTGGCACGGTCTCGCCCCTTCCTCGTGGGCCTCTTCACCGTGCTCGGAGAGCTCTTGGGGGGTGGCTTGGCGGGCGCGTGGGCCCCAGTGTCCACCATGGGCATCTTGATGGCCACCTCGGGGCCCGGCTCCTCACCCTCTGAGGACGTGAGTGACTCCATGGAGCCCTCTTCCTCCTCTTCCTCCTCCTTCCAGCTGTAGGGTGCCTGGCAGCAGCGGCAGCAATGGCCAGGTGGGGTCTCTGGGGAGCCCTCGGCCCCAGGCTGCGACCTCTCTGAGCTGCTGCTGCTGCCACCACCCTTGCCAGGTGTCTCAGAGCCCTGCAGGGCTGCCAGCTCCCGAGCCCGGTTCTCAGTCTCCCGGTAGATGCGCCAGTAGAGTGCACACATGACGGTGACTGGGAGGTAGAAGGCAGCCATGGCGGTGCCGAAGGTGATGATGGGCTGGGAGAGGAACTGGATGTAGCACTGCCCGGCCAGCACCGTCCGCTCACCCACCAGGTACTGCCAGAAGAGGATGGCTGGTGCCCAGAGCACGAAGGAGACCAGCCAGGCCAGCCCAATCATCAGGGCTGCCCGGCGTGGTGTGCGCTTGGTGCGGTAGCTCAGTGGCCGGGTCACTGAGAAGTAACGGTCAAAGCTGATGAGCAGCAGGTTCATGACCGAGGCGTTGCTGGCCACGTAGTCCAGGGCCAGCCAGAGGTCACAGGCGAGCGTGCCCAGGGCCCAGTGGCCCATGAGCAGGTAAGTGGTGTAGAGGTTCATGGAGAAGGTGCCAATGATGAGGTCAGCACAGGCCAGGCTCAGCAGGAAGTAGTTGTTGACTGTTTTGAGCTCCGTGTTCACCTTGAAGGAGATGAGCACCAGCAGATTGCCCGTCACGGTGGCAAGTGACAGGAGCCCCGTGGTGATGCCAATGAAGGCCACTTGCCAGGGACCCTTTCCTGGGGCAAGCATGGTGATGTTGGGGCTGACGGCGGGCGGAGCCGAGGTGTTCATGGTGGCCTGTGGGCAGGGTCGGCGCCACTGTCCAGTCCCACGGAGGGTGTCTCAGAGGGGCATCACTGCCTGGAGACAGATACGGGCTTTGGATAGAACCTGAGGGGCGCCGCAGGCTGTGTATATATTGCCCTGAATCTCAGGGCCATTATCATGCACTCGGCCTGGCTGTGGCCAAGGAAAACCAGGCTAGATGCTGCTCCTTCCAGCTGCCCATGCAACTGCCAAGCCCCTGTCCCCAGCAGGAGGCTGCCAATCGTCCTGGGGTGCCCACAGCACGGGGCCTGGGCTGGGCAGCTCTCTTCTCATTCAGTTGCCCAGGTTTCAAAGCATTGAGCTCAGCCGTGGCAGAGTTTCCTCGCTGAGCTACGGCTGCTTTGACCAGTGTCAGGCACTCAGTCAAGTGACGAACCAATCGTGTGTACAACCCTAGGAGGGCTGTACAATCTCACTGTGCCACCTCACCGCAGGTGGCCATGGTGACACTGTGTTGAGTGGGACTAGAGTCTGTGGGGCTCCAGAGGGATCCTGCCACCATGAGGGGACAGTCTGGAAGCGAGGCTGGGCTGAGACAGAGACAGACAAGGGAGGGGTGGGTGCTGGGGTAGGTGGGGCCTCAGCAGCATTCCAGAAGAGCAGGTTGGGAACCAGACTGCAGTGCCCAGGAAGCGGGGTCTGGCCCCAGGTTGCATGTGGGAAACCGCTCTCTGTTGGCTGTGCTCCTAGGCCTCCACAGAGTGGGGCAACAGGTAATGGGCAGATGCCCCCGACACTGTGTGGCTCAGACACCAAGCAAAGTGAAGAGCGAGGCCCACAGCCAAGGCTGTCCTAGGGGTGTGCAGGGTGCCGTAGCACAGGGACGGTGCCCAGCTAGCCCAGGCCCCGTGGTGCGTGGTGTGGAAGGCCTTCCTGCTCCGGGTCTCAGGCACTGTGTGTCCCCTCCTGGCTGTGCCAGTGGTGTGGCTTGGGTGTCTGGGGCACTTGTGTACAAGGTGTGGATGGTCTGGGTTGGAATCTAGCCTTCACCAGTGACTTGGAAGTGATGATCCATGGGGCTTTTTATACCTGTTTCCATAACTGTAAAGCAAGGATAAAACCCCTGGTGGGTGCACACTTCAGGGATATGGGGGTGATCAGAGTGCTTGGACAGCCTGGGCCTAGAAAACCTGAGCTTCACACTGGGCCCATCTAGCGTGGCCTTAAGGGTGCCTCCTGTGGGCAGCAGCTACTGCTTTGACTACAAATCTTGGATTCAATGATGGTGGCTGCTGTGCTCGCCGCTGGGGACTCCGCCCAGAGCCGGTCAGCACCCTGCTACCCCAATCCATCTCCACAGCAACCTGCCAACTGGGGCTCACGTCCTCTCCATTTTACAGCTGAGGAAGCTGAGGCTGAGAAAGCACTAAGGCTCACAGGTCCCACAAGGACGGGAAGAGCAGGGGCCACACCTGCGTGGTCTGTCCCAGTGGAACTTCATTTAGGAGTGCTGACGACTGGCCTGCTGGCTGTCCCTAAGTAGCGAACATTTTAAGAATGTTGCATTAAAATACATATTTTGCTGGGTGTGGTGTAATCCCAATTACTCAGGAGGCTGAGGCAGGATTGCAATTTGGAGGTCAGGCTAGGCAAGTTGGGTGGAGCTTGTATCAAAATAAAACCTTAAAAGGGCCGAGTATGTACTTTAGGGGTGAGTGTTCAGCTAGTATATGTGAGGCCCAGATTTGACTGCCAATATTGCAAAAAGGCAAAATTAATCTTTTTTTTTTTTTTTTTTTTACAAATCTTTGAGGCATCCCTCTTGAGCTGGATATCAGCAAGAGCCTGAGAACTAGCAGAGGCTTGGCCGACTCCTAGTCCTTTCGCTCTCTGAACTCAGCCCTTTGCACCACCCACTACAGAAAGGAAACTAAGGCCCAGAGGCAAGGAGTGGAAGGCACCTCTGGCTGAGCTCAGCTTCTTCCCCGCCAGGGCAGGGACACTTGCCTTAGTACCCCATACTAAAGGAAAGAGCACTTTAACCCATTACTTTATTTTTTTGTTTGTTTGTTTTTTGGCGGGACCAGGGTTCAAACTCGTGCGTGACCTTGTATTTGCCAGGCAGGCACTTGTGCCACAGAGCTATCTCCCCAACCCTATAACCCATTACTTTAAAAGAGAGAAATTAACACAAGAATCCACAATGAAAATGCTGACAAGAGGACCCAGCCCACAGGGTGTCCCTGTCTTGCCTGGCTGTCCCAACCTGGCCAGAACAGGGTGTGGGTGGGCACTGCGGTGGCAGGGGGTGCTAAGACCATCTGGGCATGCCCCTTGCTGGCTTTGAGCCCTCCCCTGGCTGTGTGACCTCAAAGATGCTGTCCAACCCAGGGAGCCCTTCCGCCCTCAGAACCAGTGGCTGGGAAGCGCACACTGCTGAGCAGGGCCTGGGAGCCCGGGCGAGGGTGGAGGCTGGCAGTGTGGTGCTGTCTACCCAGGCCTGGGCCTCCTGGGAGGGCTGTGGAGCCTGTAATGATGTTACTAATATCATCACAGCAGCGGGTGTGCACTGCCTGCTAGAACTGCCCAGACACAGATGAGCACGTCACGTATGTGATGTGATTTAACTGATCCCACCCCACAGGACAGTGGTTCCATTATCCTCAGTCCGCAAAAGGGGTGGCTACCTTGCAGCATCTCGGGGTGCAGCCAGTGGGGGCCTGGTCTGCCCCAGTCGGTGGCCCGTATCTGGTTTACGCCTGTCCCTGCGTCACTGAGCAACCAGGACTCTGTCTTCTGTTCAGAGCCTGCCTGGATGTGACAGTTGTCTGCCTCTGCGTCAGTGACGGCTGTGGGACCTCTGGCTGCCCTGTCCTGTTTGCTCTACCCAGGGCTCAGCCACAGGAACTGTTCAGGGAACGTTCATGAAATGAGTAACTGTGGCTCGCATCCTGCTGGAGCAGGATGGGTGCCTGCCAGTCCCAGGCCACCTCTTCCCACTCCTCCTCTGGGCCTGGGCCTCTGAGTCCTGGGTGAAGCCCCCTGCCTGGTTCACCTATAAAATGGACCAAAGGAATCCTGCCTCTGTAGTAGGGATGCCACAGGCATGCATGTGTGTGTGTGCGTGCGCACATACACACGCGCGCACACCCCATGTGTGCAAAAGAGCATGGATACAAAGGGTTAAGGGACGAGGCAAGAGCCTTTGACTGTGACTGACCAACCAACTGACTGGACCAGCACAGATGGCCCCTGTCTCTCGGGGCTGGGTATCTGGTGTAGAGTAGGGAAGCAAGAGCCATTCAAGGGCAGAGGCCTGAGCATCGCTGCAAGCATGGGGGAGGACAGCAGAGCTATCGTGGTGCCTGGCGGGAGGCCCCCAGTGGGCCCTGACTGAAGCAGAGGCCCCCAGGTTGGTGGTCAATGGAGGGCTGGCAGGGGCCAAGGATGGCTCCCATCTGGCCTGGCTCCCTGCCTGGTGCTTCCTGCCCGGGCGTAGCCCACAGGTTGGCCTTTCCCAGGGGGCTCCTGATCCACAGAAGACACCTCAGCAACTGCTCCTGCTGCCTGATCTGGAGGACACTGGCCACATTCTCAGCTCAGGTTGCCAGTGTGGTGCGGGGAGCATCCCTCAGCTAAGCACGGCACGCACGGCTCTGGGGGAGAGGGTGGCACCCCACCGCTGCTGCCAAGTGTGCTCCCACGAAGGCCTTGACTGTGCTTCTCCAGCCTGGTCGCGGCCAGCAGTCTGGGCCTGGACCTGCTCAGGGGTGCTGGGTCCTCCACGTGCCCCCGCCAGCTCCTGCTCTGCTTGCCTCCCCCTCCGTCACCATGGCACCAGCAGCGCACAGCACCCAGCGCCTCACCCACTCTCCTGTGCCTGCTGCCTGAGCCCTTGCTGCCGCCTCCCAGCAAGGCGCCTGCTTCCCACCCCACCTTCTGCTCCTAGACCCCTCAGTCCCCTTCCTGCAGCTGAGGCCACACTTACCCCAGCCTCATTTTCTCCATTTCCACAAGGGGCAGCTGCTCCCTAGACCTGCTAGGACTTGGGTCTTGTCCTTTCTTGACTCCTGGGGTGTCTCTCTATACTTCTGATCCAGTCCCCAGCTCTCGCTGTGTGCCCCCTGGGCAGGGCGCCGATGCAGCCCAGGAAAGGGCCGATCCTCAGGCACCAGAGGCTGCCCACTCCTCCCCCAGCTGCACGGGGGCTGGGGGGCAGAGTGGAGCTGCAGGTGTGTTTTGGGGAGAGGAGCGTCCCTGCTGTGGCACCGGTGACTTAGCACCCTGGGGTCTGACTGCTATCTCCTATTGCGCTTAGGCACTGGCGACGGTGCAGGAACCACATATGCGGTGTCCAGCGTCAGGTGCCCAGGCCAGGTGTTCAGCGGTCTCCAGGAATTGCCTGCATCCAGACCCAAACTTCTCCTGTGGGCCCTGAGGTGCTGGAAACATGAGTGGCTCCTATCAGACATTGGTGCCCACATGCCCAGCAAACCTGGGTCTCTTTGCCCAACACCCACCTTGGCATCCAGCTTGTCCACACGGCCCGCAGCCTGGGTCAGTCCATCTTGGGGAGATGACCGTGGTTGGGGGTGCCCTGAGAGAGGAGATACGAGATTCTGGGACCAGTGTTGATGAAGGGCAGCAGCCCATGGACACTGGTGGCTAGGGCTGTGTGCTAGCCTTTGCCTGTCCTCAGCTTGCTCCCTGCGGGGCTGGCACCAATTACTGGGAGGGAGGTTGGGAGGTAGGGTGGGGTGGGGTGGGGGGGTAGGCTGTACGGGTGTCCTTTATCTCCACCACAGGCTAGAGACCAGGAAGACATCAGAGGTGCTCACTTAGAGGCCAAGCACTGGGGGCAGCCAGGGGCCAGCATCCCCCGTGCCTGCTCTGCAGAAACCCCGCTGCCTCCTCCCCAGGACCACGCGCACTCGTTCCACCCTGGCTCTGTTGGGCTGGGGACCCCTCTCCCGCCCACCTGCCGCCCACTTCACAGCCTCCCCCCTCCCCCGCACTCACCATGGACATACAAGGGTCTGCAGGCTTCTCAGTCGCCCGCTTCTGCGGGCGCCTTGTCTCCCGGGACCCAAACACCTGGCTCCTGGGGGGGAGCTGCGCCCTGTGCTGGCAGCGGGAGCGGCACAGCCGGTGATTGGCACGTCCCACCCCCTGGCATGGCAGCCAGGGGGGAGGGAGAGAGAGGGAGGAGGGGGGAGGAGGAGGGAGCCGGGAGCTCCCGCGACATCTGGGGGCGGGCAGGTCCGCGGGCGGCCCCTCGCCCCCCAAGGGCACCCACCTGGAGCCCTAAGAGGGCGGAGGCAGGGTACCCGGAAGGCGATGCAGGGAAAGAAAAGTCCAGGACCGACGGGCGGCAGGGAAGGCAGATTCTGGAGACAAACACCCACACCCAGTGCACACAGACGCGCGGCACCGCACAGAGGCGCACTGTGTTCCCCCTCCCCGCATACCCAGGACCACACGCGGGTCCCCCACGCACGCACTCACCCACCGGGCCACGGGCCCACCCCTCGCCACGCGCCACCCCCGGCGACGCGCCCCGCCGTCCTCCCCCTCCCGGCCCGGGCCCTGCGCGTGGAAATGACACACTGGGCCTCACGTGCGAGGCTGCAGCTTGGCGCGCACCCAGGGCTGGGCGCGTGCGGCGCCGCGTGCGCCTGCTGGCCCCCGAACCCCCGGACCCCGGGTCCCCGGGCCTGGCTCCGAGAGGAGTGGAGTGGAGTGGGCGGCCGGGTCCCGATGGGCTGGTGCCCGGGGGTGGGGGCGGGACAGTGCACGCTTGTGCTGTGGTGCCCCCTGCACCCCCTAAGGTGGCCGGGGAGGCCCAGGCCGGGGAGGCCGGGCCGTCGGACGGCGCACACGTGTTCCCCGCCCCCGCTGGCTTCCGCGTTGTCTCCTAGGAGACCGCGTCCTGGGGGCAGTGTGGCGGTGTAAGGTCCGGTCTGGGCTTCCCGAGGCGCTGAGGCCCTGGGGGGCATAAACCGCGATGCCTCTGGGGACCGGAAGATGGAGGCGCGGCTCAGGGATCCCGCCCACCCCGCCCCGGGTGCGTAGCTCCATTGTGTGGCCAGCGTTTTGGGGGTCGCTCCTTCCCGAGTTCAACAGCAGAGGTTGCGGGGGCTGGGGGTACCCATCCGGTCATCGCCTGCGCGGCTCCGGGCCTGGGTCTGGCGGCCCCTGGAACCACCAGCTCTTTTTCGCCCCCCGCCCCTAGGATAAAAAACAGCTCACTCCGTGGGGGAGGGGGCTCAGGGCCGGCACTCAACACCTCAGCTACCAAAGCCGAGGCAGGGCGATCTCTTATCCCTCTGAATGCCTTCTTCGTTTCTTGCCTGGTCTTGGGGAAACTGAGGCAGGGCAGGGCAGGGCAGGGCAGGGCAGGGCAGGGCGGGGGCAGGTAGAGGCTTCCGCGCCCGCTCGCTCTCCGCCCCCGCGCTTGCGCCTGATTTAGCCCAGGCTGCAAGCATCTTATTTTAGCGCCTAGTGCTGCACGAACGCGGCTGCTTGAGTGCGGCGCACGTGGTCCCCGCCTGGCCGCTAGGGAGGTGGGGACGTAGCCGGCCCAGCCCGGGCCTTGGGGAGAACCGTCCTCGACCTGCACTTAGGCCTCAGTTTCCCCATGAGAGGGCGGTAGGGGTGCACCTGCAGGTGGCGTTGGTCAGGGAGGAGGGCTGTGCGCCTGTGCATTCTGTATTCTGTGGCCAGGTGTCAGGGCGCCATGAGGTTTGTGGCCACTTCATGGGGTCGGGCCCAGATGGACGTTTGGTGCCTGAGCCCTCCTGGCCAGGCTTGTGGACTGTGATTTCACGACTGCATGCACCAGCGCCCTGTCATCCCAGGGCTCAGGAAGGCAATTTCCAGCCCCGCCTGGGAAGTTTATCACTGAGCGGAACCTTGTCCCAAAACACAATATAAAACTGTTGGGGGTGTGGCCCTATCCTCAATCCAGAATGTCAGGGGAAATACATCTGGTCCACTCTGCAGGAGGGAAGGAGAGTGAGAAAGTGTATCCTTGGTTGCTGTCTGAGCCCTCTGGGGTCAGCTCCTTGTCCTGAGCTCCAATTCGAGGCCAGAGCTCAGGCTTCCGGGCTGAGGGCCCAGAAGGAACCTGTCTTACCTCAGGAACAAGGCTGCCCCGTGGGGGGCAGACTCACCCAGGCTTGAGGAGGTGCCTCAGCGTCTCATGTCTGCCCTCACCTTTCTCTGTGTGCAAGGGAAAGCGGTGGTCTAGGCAAACTACTGCGGAGCAGCCCCTGGGATCAGGGATTTACCTGCACCCACCAGGGCAGTGCCCTAGGACCCTCAGCCTCTTGATCGGCTCCAGTGGGTGGGTTTATGTGTCCTCTGGGCCTGGGTGTCAAGTGCCATGTCCCTGTGGGGAACACGGCTTGGGCCAGCTCACCCACTGGCCACGGAGCCTGGAGCTGGTGCTTGGCCATGGCTGGCCATGGCATCCCAGCCTCTGGTTCTCAGCCCTGCGAGGTACTTGGGAAACTGCAGGGTTTCAGGTCCCCAGAGCCCCTCTACCTTTCCCAGTGGAGTCCTGGGTCTGCAATGGGCTGCATAAGCGGCTGGACTGAGGTGGTGTCCCCTGCCCTGGGCCCTTCCCTTACTTCTTCTCTTACCAAGGTGGTGGCCCCAGGGGTGGTGACACAGGCAAGGAGGGGCCCACAGCAGCTGTCAGCCAGAGAGGGATTCCTTACTCCAACCTTAACCCTAGACCCTAACCCCAGCCACAACCCTAACCCAGCCAAACTGCAGGTCCAAGCCTAACCCTGGCCCCCCGCCTCATCCTCAAACCAATCCTGGACTTAACCCCTGCTGTCTCCCCAGCCGTGCAGTGCTTTGCTTAGGGGTTTTCCGAGCTCATGTGTGTTTCAGGTCACCGCAGAGTGAGAAGCCACAGCTCACTTCTCTCTGAACTTTGCCCGAGTGTCCTGCAGGATGGACATCCAACCTAGCTGGATGGGCTGCCAGGTTGCCACGCCCTAAGACAGGCCCGCAGATGTGCTTGTGTGTGGCTGCAGGGGCCGAGCCGAGCTGCTTCCTGACGTGCAGGCCTAGGGAAGGGGTCGATTGCTGTGTGTCTCTGTGACTTGTGCTCTGGGTGCTGCCCAATGTTTTCTAGAATGGTGGTGCCAGCAGAGTGTGCGGAGCGTGTGGGGACTCAGTGGTCCTGCATCTTTTTTTATTTATTTATTTTATTTTCTAGTTTTTTTTCTTGTTTTAGAACTGTTGTTTGTTTATTTATTTTTATGGCTCTGAGAGCACCCACACAGTCAGATCTTGGGGACTACCATGCCCATGACTGGAGCTGGCCAGGAACTGGATGTCACCAGGTCCCAGGGTGATGAGCCCAAGAGCAAGAAAAGTGAGAGTTCTTCTTGGCCAGGCTGCAGGCAGAGTCCCTTGTAGACCCTGGGCCAGCTCAGGGCCCAGGCCAGGGTAGAGGTGGCAGGAGAGAGTCCCAGGCCCCAGCCCTTTATGCTGGAAATCAGCTCCAGCCCATGTGTCCTCAGCATCACAGAGCAGCAGGCACAGGGGACTTGTGAGCTGTCCTGCTCGTCCTGGGAGACTGAGGATAGGCTGGAGGCGGGGACCAGCCCGGGAGCACGGGGTGATGGACGTGGGCAAGACCAGGGCCCTCAGCTTTGTGCTCTGCTGTGTCCTGTGCAGCTGGAAGGATGTCCAGCCGGCGACAGGTACGAGATGCATATTTGTTGAGCTGAAGAGAGCACCCACTTGTAGATAAGAAGGTCTCAATTCTAAGAGCACTGGCCACCAGATGTTATGAAACGTCTTCAAACTTCCCAGGGAAATAACACTGCTTTATTTACCTGCAGTGTCCTTCTCCCTGCCCCGAGAGACCTGTGCAGGTCTGCGTGTGCATGGAGGAGTGAGAGTCCCTCTCCCTGTGACAGTTCACACACAGCACCTGATGGAGCTGAGGAAGGAACTCCTTAGGAGTCTTGTTCTTCTGAGGGATGGTCAGCACAGAGGGTCGAGAGAGGGAGCATCAGCGCAGTTGGCGGAGCATGGGTTTGAAGGTGAGCAGAAGCACCCACTGAGCTTTCCACCCGCAGTGTGCGCTGTGGCCAGGCCCCTCCTCATCCACGGGGTGGCTTGGTGGGGGCTGGGGGAGGTGGTGCCTGGCCTCAGGCTGGTGGCCGAGCAGAGGGAAGCTGTGTACAGGAAGGGGAGTTTTCATAAAAGTGTTTAAAATTCTCTCACAGTGAGGCTCCTGCCCATTAAATTAAGAATTCAGTAAGGTGTTACGGGTACTGTGATGGACAGGTGGCAAGTCGGACCGCATATAAAATGTCTAGAAAGTAATATAGGGCTGGGGCTGTAGCTCAGCAGCACAAGCTCCTTGCTCGGTAAGCAAGCACAAGGCTCTGAGTTCAAGCCCCAGTACTACAATGAGGAAAAAAAGAGAAAGTAATACTTGAGAAATGACTTAACAGGGCTAGCAAGATGGTTCAGCGGTCTAAAGCGCCTACTCAGGCAAGCTTAGGCAACTGCAGAGACTGCGGTTCGATTCCTGGCACCACATGCTGCGCCAGCTCTGCCCTCAGGGCAGGCTGAGCCAGCCATAAACAAACAAACAAACAAAGAAGTTCTGAAACAAGAAAAAAACTCTTTAAAAAATTACACATTAAAAAAAAAAAGAAATGACTTAACATTCAGAATATATTAATCATGTATGGAGTGCATGATTTTTTTTTTTTTTTGTACCAGGGCCTGCCAGACACGTGTTTATACTGCTGAGCGGGGCCTGGCGGGATGGCTCAGTGGTCTAAAGCGCCTGCTTGGAAAACCTTGGGCGGCTTCAGGGACCATGGTTCGATCCCCAGCACCACATGCTGCACCAGCCCTGCCCTTGGGGTGGGCTGAGCCGGCCATAAAAATGAGTGAATAAACAAAAGTTCTGAAACAAGAAAAAATAAATAAAAAATAAAGTTTATTTTTATTTTTATTTATTTATTTATTTTTTTTGTCTTATTGAGACAGGGTCTCACTATGCAGTTGAGGCTGACCTTGAGCTCACTTTTGTAGCCCAGGCTGGTCTCGAACTCACATCAATCGTCCTGCCTCAGCCTCCCAAGTGCTGGGATTACAGGCGTGCGCCACCACGCCCGGCTAAAAAATAAAGTTTATATACTGCTGAGCTCTCTCCCTGGCCCCAGGTGAGTAGCTTCAATATGAGATGTTTTAAAGCTTTGCCGGGCGTGGTGGCTCACGCCTGTAATCCCAGCACTCGGGAGGCTGAGGCAGGAGGATTGGTGTGAAGATCGGAAGAGC
>PVJA010019614.1:0-30982 GCA_004027025.1 Myocastor coypus | reverse complement strand
TTATAATACTTTGGTAAGATGTAAAAAAAAAAAAAAAAAAAAAAAAAAAAAAAAAAAAAACTTTCATCATCAATAAGATTTTTTTTTTGTGGAATGTGTAAATGCTTTGAGTTTTAAAAGCTTATGTTTTGAACTTTCAAAGAAGGCATCTAAGTGCCAGTGAGGTAGCTCAGTGGACTAAGTAAGACCCTGCTTAGCAAAATGCAGGGACCGGGTTTCGATCTGAAGCAGCACAGGCCCTACTGGGTGCACTGAACCAGCCACTGAGACCAGGTGTGGAGGTGCATACCTGTCATCCCAGTGCTGGGGAGGCTGAAAATAGGAGGATCACTATGAGTCCCAGCTGTGTAGTCAGACCCTGGACCAAATACATAAGAAAGAAGACGTACCTTTTTTTTTTATTTCATGAGATAATGTCTTAAAGTCTTCCATTTAAACTATTCTTCTCTGGGTTGACCAGATAGCTCAGTGGATTAAAGTGCCTGGGGTTTGTTTACTTGCATGCAGGGCTGGCCACACTCCCAGGGTGCGCTGAGTCAGCGACTGGAACCGGGCCTGGTGGCACACACCTGTCATCCCAGTGCTTGGGAGGCTGAACATAGGACCACTGTGAGTCCAATCTGCACAGTGAGATCCTATAATGAATACATAAAAAAAATAAAAAAAAAACTATCTTTGTCTGAGTTTAGCAATAATTATAGCTTCATATTGAGTAACTCCTCAAAGGTTGGGTCAAATACAGGATCTATTATGTCAAGAGGGTCTATGAGTTTAGAACTGTGGCCAGAGTTGAATTCAAAGCTAATCATTTCTATTTTGGTGTACATAAGGTAAGCTGGGAATGTGCTTGGGTTCATCATACTGATTTCTTTTGTACAAATTTAAAGATCTATATAGGCAATATGTGAATATGAGAACTAACACTCATTCAAAATGTGTACTTCCCAATTCTTCGGGAAAGATATGCTTAGAAGTAGAAGACATAAGAGCAAGCGTTACATTTCTCATATTAATGATGAAGGGAGTGACATCATTACCATGTTGTAAATCACACAGTCTTAGGTGATTTATGAAGTACCTTAAGCACCCAGGAAATTTTACTAGTAGGCAGAAAGCGGTAATGCATATTAACTGCGTGCTCTGTCCTACAGCTGAAATAAAAGGAGAACATCAGAAGTGGACTAATTCTTGTTCTCTTTTGAATATCATAGTTTAATTTCTTTTATGTTTCTTTAATCTTTTCAGCAGTGCTTAAGACTTGGAAGATGTTGATTAAAGCACTTCCTCCAATTAATTACATCTTGGCTTTCAACTGTTGTATTTTATTGAAGAATCAAGCACACACACGTTGTGCGGATTATGGGCGCATCTGCTGCGACCGTTCTCTGCAAATATTTAGATGAATCTAACTGCCACCCTGTCCAAGTTTCACTGCCCAGCTAATCCTGATTGCATCTTCTTGTTAAACTATCTTCAGGATATGAAGGCATAAATAAAACAGACCAGCAGTCTACATTTCAGGAATATTTGGGTGCATGGCTTGCTGTTCAGCTTGTGCTATTAAATTTTCAGCATTCATTCTGAAAACATACAGTTTCCATTCATTTTGCATTAATTATACGTCTGATGGTTATTAGCCTGGAGACTATTTTAGACACGATGACTAGACCCTTATCAATAGATAAAATCCAAATAAAAATTCAGAATCGGTTTGGCAGTTTAAAGGTAGCACATGCATATTAAATCTATTTTTGTTTTTTCTTCACTGTACTTTTTCCTTTCAAAAATGTATTCATGGGCTGAAACAATATATCAGAAGAGTCTCTCTGAGGGTAGAATGCTAATATTTATCTGAAGATCATCCTTCACCGGGCTTTCCTGGGCTAATTACACTGTTCTTGGAAGGGCAGTACTTTAATCTGGGACCCGGGGTTTATTTCATGCTCTGATACCAAGTGAGAGACATGCATTTGACTTCACTTTACAAATTGTCCTTTAACTGTGTAGTTTCGGTGGACAGAGCGATCTTTTTGATAGTACATTTCTAAGACTGAGAATTTCTATTCTTGCAGCTTTATGTAATTATGTTCAAAGGGGTTTGAATTAAAATGGAACAGATGTGTCCATCTTTAATTACGGTGTAACAAATTGTGTTACTCTAAGGCTTTATTAAGTGAATCACTCATCTTTATGTAATAATGAGGCAGGCAGGTCCAAAACGGTATCAGTGAATACAGAGTGTTGCCTAGCCTACTCGACTTCAAAGGATGCTGAAAACTCAGAGGACAGGCATACAAAGCCAGGAGAAACTATGAAAAATATATATCTGTTTTTGCTCAGAGTCAAGGACCATGTGATGAATCTTAATGTTATTTAAATAAGACAAAGAAAAATAGCACATCATTTCACATATCGATCTATGAAGTAAAGAGAATAGGCAGCTGTGTGCTGGAATACGCCCCTTTAGGCTTTCTTGAAAACCCTTTTGTATTGTATATATGCCTGCCCAGGAAGGGCCTTTCAGCAGCAGTTAGGCATCAATATAACAAAATACTTATTAAGCCTGAGTGGCTGCTATTCAGATCCCGACAAAGTAGTGAGTAGGGACAGGAAGGGGTCTTATGACCTAAGCCCTGCCTCAGCCTTTCCATTTCCATTTCAACTTTCCAAACACTGGGAGCACCGGTCCACACCACCATGCCGAGTCTTAATTGCTACCTCAGCTCACCCGGGGTGTGGGGCCAGCAAGGCATGTTGGGGATCGAACCCCAGCTGCCGCAGTCTGCCGAAGCAGGAGCTTTAGTCCACTGCGCTATCTGGCTGGCCCCATTTTTCTTTCAATAAACTTTCACTTTCATTATTATTATGACTCTCTCCTCCCCTAGTCCTTCCTCCTTTACCGTTACCTTGATACCTAATTATTCATCATGTTTAACGAGTGTGCTCCCCTCTCGCTCCTGGTCTGCTTTCTTCAATTCACTGCTGGTCTAATGTAAGAACTCTTTCTTGGGCTTGACACACCATTTTCTAAAGGCACTGGGACAGATTTATCATATAACGTTATAACTTGTGAACTGGCTTTCAGGATCAGCCACAATCTCTAAGCAACTCCTCATTGTGGAAGTGAGAGAGACAATCTTCTCTTCATGAAGTCCTTCACCTCCGTGGCTAAACCCAGCTTTCTCTGGTCAGCATCGTTTACTGTGCTCCACCTTTATGTTCACCTCATGCTCTTTGCCTGACTAAAATGCCCTAGGATTTCTCTTTTTGTCATGGAATGTTTCCCCTTTTTCTTTCCTTTCTTCCTTCTCCTCCTTCTCCTGCTCACCCCCTCGCTTCTCTTCTTCCTCCTGCCTTTTGTCCCTTCCTTCTTCTTGACATGGTTTCACACTGTAGTAGTGGAGCCTAGCCTCACACTCACTGTGTAGTCCAGTCTGGTCTCCAACTCCTTGAGACCCTGCTGCCTCTGCTTCAGGAGGGCTGGCATTAGGGGCAGGCAGGCAACACTATGCCCGGCTCTTCCTCTTTCTTGAAAGACCAGTTTCTCCATGGTACGTTTTTCGTTTTGTTTTCTCTTTTCCACTCTAATTCAATTTGGGTTGGCATTGTGTTGGCCAAATGGATTTGAGTGCTCATAAAGATCTTAATCTTCTTGTGAAGTAAAAATGTATTTATAGAGTGACCCTACAATGAGTAGAAGTTAGTTCATTAATTCACATTATCTTCTTTGAGTCACTGCATGGATGATAATATTCATCATCTGATGGATGGAGACAGAAAGATGAGTTAGATAAAATAGAAATTTTGAGAAATAATCTTTTTTTCTGTATTTAGGATAGGATCTACAGGGTTTATAGGGTCTCACTGTGCAGGTTGGACTTGCAGTGATCCACCTGTTTTCAGCCTCCCACGTGCTAGGATTACAGGCATGTACCACTGTGCTCAGTCTCAGTCTCCATCTCAGCGTGTGCCAGTGGCAGGGCCAGCACAGTACAGTGGGGATTGAACCCTGGCTGCTGCACTCTGCCTACATAGGCTCTTTAGTCCGCTGAGCTATCAGGCTGACCCCAAAATTTCATTTTATTCTAACATCAGTATTTCTATTCTCAAGGGAAAAATACAGTAAATTCAAAAATGAAGCAAAAATTTCCTTTTCAGAGTGGTCATAGTCATGAGAAGTTTAAAAAGAATCTCATTATTCAATCCTTCAGCTTCACCTTTGAGATGACTTGCAACAGGCTGAGGAAGTAGCTCAGCAGCACGGTCTGGCAAGTATGAGGCCTCGAGTTCAATTCCCAGTGCCCAAAAGTAAATAAAACAAAAAGATAAACTGCAATGAAATATAAATAGAGCATCAAGGGCAACGGGAACGCAGAGCTCTAGCGTGCACAACAGAAGATACGGCCGGCGAGGCACTGTCAGTGTATTTCTCCTCTAGGCAGAAAGCTTAACCCTGAAGAGCTCAGGCTCACCATGGGCTCCCGCTGACTTATCCTCTGCTTTCTCCTCTACTTTCCGGTCCACAGAGATGCACATATTCATCAGCCACGCAAAGAGACCAAGCTGGGTTTTCTGGGTCAGTCGGGGCAGCAGGATAAGTGGTCTGGTGCGATCTTTCTGCCTGCACTGAGCTCTTCTCTGAGTGCTAAGAAAATTATTAACTTGGATCAGTTAGAAATACGACGGGAACTAAAACCATGTTACCTGCTGCAATTTAGAAAGTGAAGCAGTGCTGATGAGTGGGTTCACTTGGCTCACGATGTACACTTATAACTTTGATAATCCGTCAAGGCTCTGTGTCCATGAGTTCTACATCCAGACTCAGCCCACCAGACAGAAAACATTTCAAAAAATAAGAAAACTGTGTCACTACTGAGCATGTCAGGGCTTCTTTTCCTATAATTATTTTCTAATCAATAACCAAAGAGAATAAGAAAAAAACCAGATTTTATACATATATATATATATATATATACACACACACACACATATATATATATATATATATTTGGGTCCTGCTGAGTCAAGTGTGGAGGAATGATGTAAAGGCATCATCTGCATTCTAGAGATCCGGTGTTCAGTCAAAAGTCAAAGGTTGGAACTCACTACAGAGACCCACGAGAGTTCCTACCAAGAGTAAAGAGTGTGCTGCAAGGTTGAAGATGGAAGTCCAAGCCCAATGGGGAAGCGTGGAGCTCTTCTAAAGAAACAGAATTGGCACTGCCTTCTTCGCTCCCTTTTTGTTCCATCCAGGCTTCGATCCCATTGGTTGGCGCCACCCACAGCCAGGTGGGCCTTCCCTCTTCAGCAAGTCTGTCATTAGACACACCCGGAGTTGTACTGTGCCCCGAGCAGAGTCGGGGGTTCCTTACGCAAGCTGACGTCACAATAAACGCACAAGAAATGGCTTGAAGTACATGGGCAAGTGCCTGTAAATCATATGCAAATATTCGGCCATTTTGTACATACAAGAAATTTATGTATCTGTGAATTTAGCACCTTCAGGGCTATTAGAACCAGTTTTCCATGGATATTGAAGGATGTACATGACAAATGTAAAATTTAAAGAACGAAATCCTCATTATTAAAATGTGTAGACTGGAGGTGGAAGTTAAAAGTAGTATAGTAGGATAAGAAAGAAAATTATTTTTTAGACAAATACACAGATTTTTGTAGTGCATGTAATATTCACAGTGGATATCATAACTTTAAAGAAGATGCTGATTGTGTAAATTCTGTTTTTATAATTTCCAAGTGATTATGTTTAATGTAGAAAATTATGATGAAGATAGCAACACAGAGCAAAAGTTACTCTTCATTCTGGCCCTAACAAAATATAATGCAGCTATACATCTGAATTGTATGACATTATACAGAATACTATTTAATTAAAAAAAACAATAAAATATGCTGTCATTCTCATATCAAATATCATAATTTATTAAAACTTTTATAATCAATACAAGGCTGCACTATAAGTTAATTTTAATTTCTCCTATAAAACGACTAAGTTCCAATCACATGCTTGACATATATTTTAATAAGTGCTAAATTCATTTTAAAATGTGGATTTAGAAAATCTCATATCCCATAAAAATATCATTAATTTTTCATCCACAAACACCTTTGAGTCACCAGGTTTTCAGAGCTCATCATCATAACAATTTGTGTATGGTATTATTACTGGAAATTTTGTCTCAAGCCTTGATTACCCCTTTAAATGTTATTAAGACATTTAATATCTTTGTTAATAGCCACAATATCATCACTTACTGTGTTGTTTTTAAATTTAGGCTTGTAAAAGCAATGTCCAAAAATAGCCAACACTTGGTATCGTGTGGCCAAAACCTCCAGAAATATGACTTATAGATGCTAAATTTTATGGCTCCAATTTTCACTGTTTCAATTATGTTGACTCCCACAGTCAATCTAAAGCTGTACACACAAGACAGAAGACAACTTTGACAAAGGGATTTTAGCCTAATGGCTGCATCCCATTCCTTAAAATACTACTCAGGACAAAGGAGTTAAGAAATAGCCCTTAGAGAAGATTGATTTTTAAGCTAATTCACTTTTTCTTGAGTCCATTTTGGGGAAAAGGAATTTATCTTATATTAGACCACGTAGGTTACAGGAAAACATTGGCAACGTCAAATGAGACACGAATTAGAATTTTTTTCTTGTTGTTGTGCTTAAAGCTTTTTACTCTGTAATTTGATGATTACATTTTTTTTTTTTTTTCAGAACTGGGGATTGAACTCAGACCCTTGTGCTTGCCAAGCAAGTGCTTATTCTACTGAGCTTTCTCCCCAGCCAATGATTAATTTTTATTTTATTTTATTATTATTATTATTATTATTATTATTATTATTATTATTATTATTGGTGGGACTGGGGTTCAAACTCATGACCTTGCACTTGCCAGGCAGGCATTTGTGCCACAGAGCTATCTCCCTAGCCCCTAGTTTTTTTTTTTTTTAATGATTGAATCTGAAAGTGTTTTTTGTACCCTAATCTAAGCTTTGATTTTTGGCAGTGGAGAAGTAGCTGGGGCTAAGAAGACTCATGGACTCGTCAAGCTCTGCTACCTTCTCCAGAGTTCAGATAGGTAGGGCTCCAAGTGGACAATTTATTGTTCTGTATTCAGTACCTTTTTGTTTTCACTTTATGTATTTAATGCAGGGTCTTGCTATGCAGCTCGGACCTCTAGTGATCCTTCCCAGCACTGGGACTGCAGTGGGGGTCGGGCTGGTGCAGGGTGTGAGACCGGGTATTGTTCTGTATTCAGTATCTTATTAAGGTATACAGTCCTACATAGAGCTCCTTCACCCTAAATTTGTTCTGGAAATTGAGATATTGGAAGCTTTATACAAACTCTCTTTCAGGGTAATTTCTCCAGTTTCTCATAAGAAATCCAACAGTACTTATTGGATTCTTAGAGAATGGGGATGAATTTTTCTGTCTTTTCATTTAAAAACTGTTTCCTTTATTATACTCTTGGACGATACTGGGCAAATAGGATGAGGGCATTAAGCTATTGAAATCTTCAGAACTTTATTGCAGTTTAACTTAGCCTGTCTTAGCACACAGAAAATCTTCACATTTAAGAGCTTTTTTTTTTTTAAGATTCTTTAGTGGAGTAGACATAGTAATAAAGTATTTCAGTTATATTTAAATCAACTCTAATATAAATGCGCTTGTAGGTGATCAGAAGACTAAGAATAGAATTTTGTGAAGTTCATGAGACATTAGCCTGGGCCCTAGGTTGGAATATTTTCTCCTCTATCTTTAGCTGTATCTAAATAATTAAACTTAATAAGCTTCAGTTTCCCTATTCTATGGGATATAGTACTATTCACTTCGTAGAGTGATTGCAATAATTGGACAGTCTGCCTAAGTACTTCAGTTGAAAGTGGGTACTATAATTATTTCCTAAGTGTGTACATGGTATAGAATGGGTAGCCCCGGCCCCAAATTATTTCTTTTAAATGATGACGAGGGTTCTAAAAGTTAGGGGATCTATAAACAAGCGTTTCAGGCAGAGGCGTAGGTTAGGTGAGGAGAGGTTAGCATAGAGCAAAATGAACAGTGAGGAGTGAAACTAGAAAGCTGGACATGAACTGAAAGGAAGACACCTACCTACAATGGCTGGGGCGCAGGGCTCCCTGTGGCCAGTGGGCGCTGTAAAAGTTTTGCAATCTAATTAGCATTTACAAAATATTATTGAAAAATCACTGAAGCTGTAGAATAGCAGACAGATTAACAGGAAACACAAGAGGTGAAACGAACCTCTGTGATCCAACATTTCCCATTTAAGAAGGGTCGTGATTGAAACCATGGATATGTGTGTGTGTGTGTGTGACTTCATAAGACAGCTTTTTGATGTCCGTGTTGACAGTGGAAGGCAGGTATTACAAAGGTCCCAATGGCCGCAGGGAGAAAAGCGCTACTGAGAGGATAAAAAGGACAGGGAGAAGTAAGGTAGGAACCAAGGAGCTTGGCTTTGACAGATGTCAGAGAGCAGAGGACATGAGCAGGGGAGGGTCGGCCCAGTGGTCATGGTGGAGGTGCACAGTAAGATGCTTCCATCGGCATTCTGCAGCTGGGGAATCCGGAAGTTTTTGTTGAGTTGTGTTTTGGGAAGATGGGCAGAAGTTACAGGCAGACAGGAGGGAACAGATGAGAGAAGGGTATGGCGGTGGGGAAAAGGGGTGAGCATGGATTATAATTCCCAGCAATCTCACATTATGCAATAGGGAAAGACAGGTTCACAAAGGAAGCCTTTGGGTTTTATCTTATAATGGAAAAGATGTGCACGTGTTCCTGCTATGAGCATCTCTTAGACCCAAACAAAGGAAGCTCCTGTCCTGCTCACCTTGAAAGGGTCCTGCTCGTCTGTTGGACCTGTTAGTTGCTAAATCAGGGAATTTACAGTCAAAAGGCACAGCCTGCCTTGACAGTTGTGGCTCCAGTGGCCTCTGAGCTTCAGAATCTTCACAGAAGGCTATGCAGGAGATTTCCTGGTACTACTCCTTCCTGGTAGATCCTCGAAATTCTTTCTAATTTCCCTTCTTTGACCAATGGATCTTGTAGAGTTTTTTAAATTTTAGAACAAAAGAGTTTTATTCTTTTAATTTGTGATCAGCAGTTTTTTTTTTTTAATATCAATGCTTATGAATTCACCGAGGCTTATTTATGAGTAGGCTGTGCAGTTTGACTTGGTAAATTTCTCCAGAAAAGAATGTGTATTCTGATGTTGACTGAAGTGTGTGACGCCTATTCCTGTTTACATTCATAATTAGGTTGCATTAGTTGTTC
Source organism: Myocastor coypus (assembly GCA_004027025.1). Lineage (NCBI taxonomy): Eukaryota > Metazoa > Chordata > Mammalia > Rodentia > Myocastoridae > Myocastor > Myocastor coypus. Next base: position 21,664 of record PVJA010019614.1, on the reverse strand, counting down.
CATAGTTAATTGATACTCCTTTACTTTTTAATCGTTTGTTCATTGTGTTTCAAACATTTTCTACAACTGCATTTTCAGGTTCACTAATTTGCTGTTTTATTCTGTGATGTCTGATCTGCTAATAATCCTATTCAAGGTGTCATCTTAATTTCATCATTGAAGTTTTCATCTCCATAAATTAGGTTTAGGTCTTTTCTTGTCTCTTCTTAACTTTATGAAATGATAAACTATCTATTCATCTCTTCAAATTGTAGCAGGTTAGTTCTGGTTCAATTTCTTTTTTTTTTTTTGTCTTTTTTTGAGACAGGGTCCTGCTATGCAGTTGAGGCTAGCCTTTGAGCTCACTTTTGTAGCCCAGGCTGGTCTCGAACTCGCACCAATCCTCCTGCCTCAGCCTCCCAAGTGCTGGGATTACAGGTGTGAGCCACCACGCCCGGCTCTGGTTCAATTTCTTAATGTTAGTTGCTTCCTTGTGTTTGATATCTTTGACTACATTGTGGATTTTATTTTATTTTATTTTATTTTATGTTGTGTGACTGGCTGCCCTGGGGATGGCGCTGGTGCGACATGTGGTGCCGGGGTTTGAACTGTGGTCCCCTGAATGCTTGCCTAAGCTTGCCTAAGCAGGCACTTTAGACTGCTGAGCTATCTCGCTTGCCTATATACATATTTTTAATTTTTAAAGAATATGAAACAGTAAAAAAAGCATTAGAAATGATACAAAATTGCACCAAACAAAACGTATTTTGTGATCTTGGATTACACGGATTGGATGGTGCACACTGTAGATTTACCTTTTCCTGTACTAGACACGGTGTTTTTGTAAATATACGGAACTTAATTCCAGGATGTATTCAGCTGCTGTGAACACTCGCACGTTTGGCTCTCTTTTTACGATTGGTACACTGTGGCCGGAGCGGAGTTCATTTTTCTCATCACTGATGTGGAATATTCCTCCTCGTTCCACCTAAGGACCTGGGAGCAAGTGCTCTGAATCTTCAGGGGGAGAGTCATTCTTCGTGAACTGGTGTTAGTGGCACGCTTCGGCAGTGTTTCCCCCGGCTCTGGGAGCTTCCTTAATGTATACACGGATGTGTCGCTGCCCAACGCTTGCAGGATCCTCTGAGCGCAGTCCGGATGTCGCTCGGTGCTCGCTCTCCTCCCATGCTCCGTGAGCGCTCCCGGCCACACAGACCTGCATCCTTAGCTTTCCTTAGTCAATCCAGGGAGCCTATTGTGCTGCTCTTGGAGCCTGCCTTCCAGGACTGGGTCTCCGGAGTCTCCCTGGGCAGTGTACTAAGGATTTAGAGGCCCGTTTCCTCTTGCACGGGTCTCTGCTATTTGTCTACTGGTTCCAACATCTTCGAATCCATTTTTAAAATTCCTTTGGTCTCAATTTTTAAAGAAGGTTACTTCAGATGGTATTAGCAAATTTCGTCCTTCTTGGATGGAACAAAAAGAGTCTGGTTTTATTTGTAACTCTTAAAATATTATGCATAGGCCTTGAATGTACTCTTGCCCTGGGTCAAGATACATTAAAAAAGACTGAGGAAAATGTGAGAAAGTATTGTGAAGCTTTGAGGAAAGAAAGGAATATTGGTGATAACGTCGGAAGAAGGAGGAGTTTCGTTAAACGTGTTTATAGACAGGCAGTAATAGGGAATATTTAAGAAATGTGGTAAAATTTGTCACACATGCTGTAAATATATAAATATATTACTGATTGTTGACATTTAAGAGTCATTCTGAGAGGTAAAATAATTGCCTTATATGGTTTTAACTTTATGGTTGTATGAATTTCCACTTACATAGAATTTTTTCAGTAGTCTCAATATAGAACAGAGCAGTAGTTGGGTTAAAGTTGTATATATCTTCTATAAAGAAAATAAAAGATTTTAGGCTGGATATGAAAGAAATTAGATGAAAACAAATTTTGGAATAAATGAGTAGTGGGCCTTTATTGAGCACCTACTATATGACGCTTCTTTGCGGCACCAATTGCTCACAATGTCTTATTTAACCTTTGTAACAAAGCATTTGATGGTGATAAGTGCATGTTAAATTAAACACAATTCCATGTCTCTTAGAGGAGGAAATCGAAGCTGTGCCCAAGGTTACACTCTAAGGAAGTGGCTGATCCAGAATGTGGATCTAAGCAGCCTGCTTCTAGAGTCTATGCACTTAACCACTGACTGTACTGTGAATTAGTTTATAATAGAAATGGACTAAAATACACAAGTGATCTGGAATACACAGTGGTGGCTTTGATCAAAGAGCAGGACTCATGTTACAGTTGTCAGACACAGAGCAGCCCCGAGTGACCGGGGCACCAAGGTGGGTGGCTTAGTGGGTTCTAGGGGAGTACAGTGAGAGGTTGCAGCCACTTGAGAATTTTTAGGTAGCTTTTTGGTAATTCATATTCATAGATGTTAAGCTCATCCATGAACCTGAAGGAACTGAAAGTAGAGGCTGGACTAGAGCAACTCTATTTTTGTCCTTTGAGGTGGTTCTCTGTAATCTTTTGAAAAACTCAAAAAATTGAGGAATCCTAACATCAGGCACCTCATTTTCATAGAAAAGAAAAGTTCTCAGGTTGCTGTAACAATGGATGGACCTGCTCTTCTGATGTGGCTGGCTCTTGAAGTCAACCTGGATTCTTCAAGGGAAGGGGTCAGCGTTCCTGGAACTCCATCTTTGTTAGTGATTCTTTGATTCCTGCAAAAGAGCCAGCCAGTACCAGTGGTAGAAATCCCAGCGGTTTTCAGGGATAAGGCAGCCTGAAGCTTCTGCTGTGGAAGAAGAGTTCGCTGGAATGACCATATGCTCAAAGCCAGTGGAATCTCCATTTCTTAGCTGTTTATTCAGGATTTATATGGGAATATCTTGGAACGCCAGCTACCTAATGTCACTTTAAATCAGAAAATCACTATTATTAGTTTAATAACACACTCTTTTGAGGACACTTATTACTGACCTCAATTCTCTGATGGAGATTGAAGGGAAGGTGGAGCAAATTTCAATTTAACAAAGAAAACTATCATCAATTCTGTATTGTACCCAGTAGGGACATTATGTGAAAATCAGGCCAGAAGTTAGTACATTTTGACAGTATTCCACGTCATTTGAATTTGACTAAACAGTGTGGGTTTTCTGCTCTGCAGTAAATTTCCTCTATAAGAAGTAGGAGGAAAATTTGTATAAGTTGAACCTATCATAATCTAGAAATTTTTACTTACTTGCGTGGTAATTGTCTTTCCACGTGTATTTGCATTAGTCTTTCTTCTGGTGGAGGCGAGTTCACTTAGCTATGGCGTGGATGCCACTGGCTGTCAGAACTTTCTAAGTCTCATTCAGAAAGTCAGGTCCCAGAATCTACTAGAAGAGCACAGAATGACTGTCAGAATCTCCCACATGTTACCCAAGTCTTTCAAATGATCAGTCACATGGTAAGGGCTGGCGAGGGACATAACACTATCTTCAGGTCAATCAGTCCATCTCTAGATATGTCTGGGGGCCATTCCGAAGTCCTCACGTCCCTGAGGCATAAAGATCGCATGACAGAATGAAAGACACTTGAAAACAAGTTATCATTTTTTTTTTTTTTAAGTTATGGGGATGGAACCTATGGACAACATGAGCATTCTCAGCAAGTACTGTAATAATAAGATGTACTTTGGCTCTCCACATAGTAGTTGATTTTAAAAGAGGATAGGGAAACAGCAGACAACCTTGGGAGGCAGAGAACCTTGGATGTTACTGTGTTTCCATTCTACTGTAGTTGAAGAGAAAATAATTGTTTAGGCTTTCAAGCATATATGCATACTTGTGCACATATAGTAGATACATGTCTTGTGACAATATTAGGCCATTCTTCCTGAAGGTACAATTCCATAAACTGAAATATGATTAAAACTAGTAGTTGGAAAGTGATGACAGGTAGGCCAAGATAAGGAGAAATTACTACTGTAATGCTGCACTACTTACTATATGGGGTGGAAAGTGAATTTTGATGACCTTTGTTTAAAACTTTAAAGGAATCATTGGATAGCTAAGGAAAACTTCTACAGTCACGAACACTGAAAAAAAGAAAAAAAAAAACTGAATTGCAAAATTGTGAGTATAAAAGTGGTCTAAATACCTAGATGACCAGTTTTCCCATGTGACCCCAAGAATGCTGGGGCAAGAATAAGGAGAAGGTAGAAGCAGATCTTCTCCTGGAGAACTGTAGTCTCTGGTGACTTTGCTGTACCCTTGTTTGAGTCTGCTCTCTGGTCTGCTCACTGCTTGGGTGGCAGGAGCAGATTCGGTTGTTTTGGCAGGGGGCAGATTTATTAGATAGAAGAGCAACTAGAAATTTACTAGGGGCCCAGAGGCAAGAAACCATCCAAAGAGGGAACCTCAAAACCCGAGCATAAACTCAGCTAAATTCCTTGGCAGACTCTTCAACGAAACAGGCATGGAGGAGACCACCAGGGGGCCAGGCTGTAAAGTAACTGAGAGCCAAAAAAACTTGGCAGTGGTATCAACCCCTCCGCAGCAGGAGAGAGACAAATTTCAGTGTGAGTCTAGACAAGTTAAAGGCTTACTAGAACCGAAATCCTATAATTTAAGCAAAAGAAAACAGATTTCAGAGTCCAGAAAACACTTTCTTTGTTATGGACTGTTTGTGTCATTGACCTCAGATTCACGTATTGAAACACTAACCTTCAATGTAGTTGTATTTTCAATAGTTAAATCCTGACATTCAGGATCAACAGGCTATTTCCATTCTTTATCCCAAAATATACTTGCCTTAACCTTTGGTTTGTGCTCACTGAGGGTCAGTTTTGGACTGAACAGTGGAGATAGGTCTTACCCTAAGGAGCTAGTTGTAGTAAAGTGAAGTCATAAAGGTATAGGACTGACCTATAGATTTGTTTTTCTCATATGGAGTGTCTCAGAGAGTTAGTTTCTAATTTCTTTCTACACATTTGAGGATGTCGTGAGCAAGGGCCCTCTGTCAACCAGGAAGAGAGCTCTCGCCAGACTTTTAGTCAACAACTAACATGATCTTTGAGTTCTAGCCACCAGAACTGAAAGAATACATCTTTATGATGTAAGGCACTGAATCCATGGTATTTTTTATGACAGCCTAAGGAGACTACGGGTCGTAAGTCTGTAGTTAAAACCTTCTGGAGCCATAGAATAAAGAAAGGAGAAAGCATAATGCATGTACAGGAAGAGATCAGTGCAGACTGGTTGAAAGTGGGTCAGCATGTCCAGAGAACACAGACATGAAGCGCTGCCACGAAGGAGTCCTTCTCTGAATTCAGTGAGTTCAAGGATAGGAGGGAAATATGCTATTATCGGATGAGTGTAGAAGGGACTTAATGGAGAAATGGAAGCTAAAACATAGAATTTCCAAGGTTGAAAGGTACAATGACTGACCCGAAAAGTTTCCTAGATTGATTGGTTCAGGGACAGATTAGAGATGGCACAATAGTGAATCGGTCAACTTGGAGATAGTTTAATAGAAACGAACCAATCTGAGGAGTATAAATAGGCTAGATTAAGGAAAACATGAAAGAAAGTTATTAGAGACTAATATAAACTGTCATGTTGTTCAACACATGCTTAACTGGAAGAAGGAGTAAAAGAAAGAAAAAGGAAGCAAACATATAACCAAAGGTGTAGCAGCAGAAAGTTTTTAAAATTTCAGAATAAGAATTAATTTACAGATAGACACAAGATCATCATTGCACCACTAATTGGAGATAGAAAAGCTATATTTATAGATACTATAATTAAATTGGAAATCAAAGGTAAAGAGAAGCATTGGAAATAGCAACAGAAAATAAGTTTAGGATGATAGGATTATAAACTGGCTTTTAATAAAAAATAATGTAGACCATCTGAAGGGAATACCAATACAAAGAAAACCTAGGTCATGTTAAAAAAATAATAACAGAGGCTAGGAAACAATAGAGCAACACACTCAAAATGCTGAGAAAACATTAGCAATAAAAGGTCAACCAAAATTTCTACAGGCACGAAACTTCTTTCATATACATGAAATGTTTCAGTCAAAGCATTTGAGAGGATTTTTTTTTGCACTACAAAAAGTCGTTCATATTAAAAAAAATGAGAATAGATTAAGAGGACCAGATATTTTAGTAATTATAAATATACGAATAAATATTAGTAGCTTTCTAATTGCTTTAAAAATTATAACTGTGTGAAGCTGAATTTATAGAACCCCGTTGTCACCATTACCATGTAGCTGGTTCTCTGTGACAGTGTGAACAGAAAGGAAGGGCAAAGCGCAGCAGCCGCACCGGCACGAGGCACCCATGTGCCACCAAAACAATTGGTAGGCTGAAAAGCTTCAGATAGCAGCATTTTAATCCTAGAGTAAACATTTAAAATGTAAAAGAATATAGCTAATAGAACAAAGAAAAACTGAATTGTTCAGTAAAAATTGTTCAATGCCAAGAAACAGAGGAACAGAACTCAAGTGGGACGAAGAATGCTGAATCGCGAAACAGTAGCCTTAGGCCCAGCCTCTGGATAATTACATCCAATATGAATGTACCGAATCCAACAGAGATCACTGGGCTACGTGGCCAAGCAAGGCTCATGCATCTTAACTGGAGGAGATTCATTTTAAACGTGTGTGTTGGAAATAAGAGTGAATGAGGTGTATGACGACACAGGACACTTCGTGTTTCACAAGCCTGTCTGTCACGGTTTTCAGCTATGAGGTGCCGCTCCAACCGCATTTCCCTGTGTGTAGAGGGTGACTGGATTACGGGCAGCTATAGTCACCAGCTGTGCTCAGCTCCCCAGGAGCTGTGCTCATCCACTGATCCATTGATGCTGCAAGTGGATGGGCTTGGGTGGAGGCCGGCCACTCGGGCGGCATGTGAAGACTGTCCTTGTCTGCGGCTCCTTCCCTCTCCTTCTTTCTGATCACGGCGGCTTGAGCATCAGTGCTCCGCCCACAGCTCTCTGCAGCGCTGTTGCAGCCTTCAGACCAGCCAACTAGAGACTGAGACCATGAGCCGAAGGAAACCTCTTCCTCTTAAGCTTGTGAGTGTGGAAGGTGGCGTCCCAGCCAGGGGAAAGGAAGCTCTCTGCCTTTCCACCGACGCCCCTCACTGCAGCCATTGCTGTTCGTTTCAGTGGCATCTCATAGAGACACTTACAGAGATGCACTGCTTCCAAAAGTCGCACTAACAGTGTCTTAAGTGTGTGAGATGGGAGGGCTAATTTTTGGAGGAGTGTAAAGTATCATACTGTACTTTTTTGTTTTCTAATTCAAAAGCATTCATTGTATATTTTTATCACCACTTGTATGTGAATAGGAGAAGAAACCAAATGTGACCGTATCCGGTCAATATTCTTGATTTCTCTATAATTCTTCCGAAATTGTCACTCTCAGAAAGTCATCCCTGATGCACCTGTTGACCCTACACTGCGCCTCATTCTTCATTTGGACTCAGTGACAGCGCCTCTGTGCTGCTCCTGCAGTGCCAGGCTAAATTCCTCCTCCTCTGAGGCTTGATCTTGCTTTGCGATTTCCCTTGAGGAGCCTCTGCTCTTTAAGCGATACTCCTTCCAAGAACAGAGGCTCAGCCACATTTTAATGCCATCCTGTCCCAATCGGAGAGGCCTCCTGCCTTCCCCGGCTGGCAAAAGGGCCAATCTCTGCATTAAGCTGTTCTCTTGTATAAATTCATTTCCTGTAAAATTTCATTTCTTGTATAATTTCATTTCCCCCATTTCGCTACTCACAATTACTTAATTTCTCATCATTTTTCTGCGTCCCAAGTTCCTTTACCACTACCACATGTTGGCATGTCCTACGATGGTCCTCAGTCACTTTCCATTGCTTGTTTTCCTTTAGGAAGTTATCTCCTTAGTTCTGTATCACCGACCTTCTGAGCAGTGTGCTGCCTGCCTCTGACATGCTGCAGGGGACTAGCATATGTGTACCGAATCAGGGAGGTAGGCCTTTGGACTTAGTTACACGAGATGGCCAATTTCAGTTTGTCATTTTCAGTAGGTCATTACCTATTTTCTTTCTTCTCTGAAGCTGAGCTTTCTTGGTGTTTCCCTGAGTCATCATTTTCAAAACTAAATACGTTTGCATTAACTGCTCCTAAACAGAAGTTGAACTGTTATTTCCCTAGCTTTAGACATTCACTAACTCTTTACATTCTATTCCTTTTGCTGTAGTTTTTAGTCACCATTTATGTTCACTGTTTTTTCAGCCTAGAAGATAACCCACTACTATTATGGACTATTGGACTATACGTACAACTACTTTCTCTTAGTTCAATGAGAAGAAATATTTGTACCAACAGTGTTTAAAAAAGTTATCAAGTCTGCATCTTGTACTCTGAACAACTACTATGAAGACAATAACATGCATTGTATTAATTATTGTGGTTGTCCTGCTAGCGTGTTTTGAAACTGTCTCATTGTTACTTCTTATTAAAAGAAATAAAAATTTAAAATAAAGCAATGGGGGATCAAAGTCTTAATATAATTAAATGAAAAGAAAAGTGGCAAAATTATCCCTCACTTTAATGACGATGTGACTTGATGTAGTTTAGTTTGATTAAACTTGTAATTTGCAGTAAAATGATTATTTTAACCTCAAAAAAATATTTAAAGCCACCAGTCTCCTCTGTCTCTGCCATTTCCTTAAGCTAACAGATTTCCTCTCATTCCTTTTGTGACTGAGCTTATTGAGCAAAGCCTCAGCATTTGACCCTCAGGTCAAGCTTGAGAGTGGCCCGCGGTGTGCGCCAAGCTCTTCACTTTAGGGTTACCAGTAATTCCTAGTTATTAAGCCCAGTGGCTTCTCTCAGTTCTCGTCCTCTTTACCACTCTGAACAGCTAATGCTGCTGTGTATCTTTTCCTTTTGTAACTTTGTCTGTGCACTTCTTTGACGTTGCATTTTGACTTTTCATCCACATTTCCAGATATTCAAGGCAGTTCTAGAGCATCAACCCAGGCTCCTCTTTGTTACCCACACAGAAAAGTGTTCTTTAGGCATTTTTTTTTTTCTCCACCTTTTTGCCAGTTACAACTTCATGCAGTGTCCTGGTTTTAACAATAACAAATTTTGCTGATTTGTGAACCCCGAGCTGGCCTTTTCTGCAGAGCCGCAGATCTTTGTTTCCGCTGGCTTTTGGATAGCTCAACCTGAGGATCTTGCCAAAACCTCAAAGGCAGTATTTCTGAAGTGAAACCCATCCTCATTTTTCCCTGAAACACTGCTTCTCACTGTATGTTGGTGCCCCTCTACCTAGACTTGGGAGCTTTGGTATTTTCTTTGATCTTGACCTTTCCAGCATCTCCATACTAAATTGTTTGTTGTGTTCTAGTTAGTCTCGCTGTTTTATGTCTATAACACTTGTCTACTTTTCCGCATTCCTTTCGCTACCACTGTGTTTGAGCTGCCTTCGACTTTTAATTGATTCGGTCTGCCCATGGCTCCTCCTTCCAGGTCTCAGCCCTTCTCTGCTCACCCACCCTGCATTCTGCTCCTGGGTTAATTAATGTTCTTCAGGCACCGTTCTGACACTGTGGCAAGCATCACTGTAAGTAATGCTCACAGCAACATTTTATAGGCATTAAGTCGTCATATGAATTCTATCAAACAGATACTCTCAGTATCTCCATTTTGTACAAAAGAAAACTGAAACATAGAAAAGTAAACATTAAATCTAACAAATTATGATTTTAGCCAACACAATTTTTGGGGACACAATTTTTCAGAAAACTTTGCTTATTTATTTATTTATTTATTTTACTTTTTACTTTTTTTTTGTTGTTGTTAATTTTAATGAGAAAGAAATAGGAATGAGCTGGGTGTGGTGGCACATGCCTGCCATGCCAGCACTTAGAAAGCTTAGGCAGGAGGATTACTGTGAGCTCAAGACCAGCCTGGGTTACAAAAGTGAGCTCAAGGCCAGCCTGAGCTATATAACGAGACACTGTCTCAAAAAGACAAAAAAAAAAAAAAAAAAAAAAAAAAAAAAAAAAAAAAAAAAAAAAAAAAAAAAAAAAAAAAAAAAAAAAAAAAAAAAAAAAAAAAAAAAAAAAAAAGAAAAAGAAAAAGAAATAACAATGAGACAGTTTCAAAACCAGTTAATAGGATAGTTATAACAATACATTACATATTCTTGTCTTTGTAGTAGTTATTCAGAGGACAAGATGCAGATATGATATCTTGCCTAATGCTATGAGTATAAATCTTTCTTCTTACCAAACTAAGAGAAAGTAGCTGTATATCTATCCTAAACATTTTGTATATATATATGTATTTCTACACCCTAAATCAGTGCTTTCGAAGGAAGCTTCTCACAGTGACTCCAGCTAGCTGCTGAACGCAGCGAGTGTTGCCGCATGTGCTACTGGGTACCTACAGTATGGATAATGAGACAGAAGAAGTAAATTTTTACTTTAATCTAATTTTAGTAATTTAATTTTCATTTTAATTGAAAACTAAGTAGTCATAGATGAGTAATGAGTTCAGTGCTGGACAATATAACTAAAACTGTCAATTCAGTACTATATATTAAATTAATTCATTTAAGATTTATATTAAGGTAGCATACAGCCAGTTATTTTTCTTATTGTTTGCAGTTTCCTAGAGGGAAGGGTATTCATCTTGTAATTTCTATGTATATCCTAATGCATCTAGTAAATATTTTAGTGTCCAGAAGTACAAAATACTGAACAGTCACTGGATAACATTAAGTTTTTTTAAGTGGTATAAATGCTTCTGCAAAACTTAATATTTCTAGTATAACAAAGTTAAGTAAATGTTAATAATACATAACTTGTGTTCCTCTTTGCAACTACCTATACAATCCTTTAAAGGAAACAATAGTTATTTCATCATTTGATTCACATTTTTTCCTGGAACTATTAGAAATTTTTAAAAATCATTTTCTTTGTTTGTATTGTTAAGAGTCTCACCCCCCAAATCAGCAGATCATGAAACCCAAGTTCTAATCCAGCTCTGTCAGGGACCCCACAACGTGTTAGCCTAGACATATAATAATTCTCACCAGCCTTGCACACAAGGGAGGCTCCCCATGTGGCCTCAACTCCTGCAACACTCGTGTCTTTCTAATGCAACTGCTTGTTTCATCGCTGGCTAGTTTTAGAATACACGCCTTATCAAAAAAAAAAAATTCTGACAGCTTTTCCTATGGTTAATTGAGGTGAATGAGATACTTGACATTTATCTAAGTGCAGAACAGAAGATGAAGACACATTCTCCGCATGCATTTTCTGCTTTAGAGGAGGTCACTTTCTGAGGTCTATTTAATATGTCTGGACAATTAGCAGTAGTGATAATTTTGTTTCATAGCACAGTGTCTTTAAAGTTGTTTTAGATTGGCAGATAAATGTTTCTTCGTGTCAGGACTGAATTATTTAGATCTTCTGTAAGTGTACTCTGCGCTTTCCCTTTCAGTTCTATAAATTAATGTGAGTTGAAAACTACAAATGAGTGTTTGAAAAGTCCAGCTCAGTTGAAAGGAAACAGGACAAAGGGTCGTATTTGAGATGACTTAATTGTTGTCCTTCGCTCTGTGCCAGCCTTCCCTGGATTGTTAGGATGACGGCAGTAATGACTGTAACTTGGGTGTGTGCATGCATTAAAATTTTCTCGATATTTATTGGGGCTTGTGATGACTCAATCTATCACTTTTCATTTTCCAGATTTAAACTTCTAGTAAGCCACAGTTATCTTGCTACTATTAATTGTATAGGCAAGTATTTGCAACTTAGGAGCTAAAAGAATGCAATTCAAGTCTGGAAGTCTGGAGCAATAGCTTGGTGGTTTAAACATGGCTGGCAAGTGCAAGGATCCAGCAGTGCCGGTCCCGCACTGAGCCAGCCACAAAAACCCGGCATAGTGCCGCACACTTGTAATCCCAGCACTGGGGAGGCTGAGATAGGAGAATCACTACGATCCAAGCTGCAAATATATAAATAAATAAATAAATAAATAATTTTAAAACTTTAAAAAGGAATGCAATTCAAAAGAATATTGATAATATCGATATCAAAATTATTGATTTGGTTTGTAAATAAGTAATCATAAAAATTTTGTTGAAAAGGTCCATGAGTGTGTGAAAAGTCCAGCTCAGTTCAAAGAAAGTAAGACAGAGAGGGCTGTATTTGAGATGATATTTATTAAATATTACATTTATTTTCATATTGTTTGCTGTAATAATTAGGGACAGTAGTATTTCAGAATTTAGTCATGTAAATAACATGGTTTAAACACTATTTATGACAGTGTGTGGTGGTATAAACTCCAATTCCAGCAACGGTGGAGGCTGACGTGGCTGGATCAGAAACTCAAGTTGGACCAAGGCAATTTCGCAAATTACGAGACCCTGCCTCTAAAAACTGAAAAAACAAAGGGGCTCAGGATGTAGCTCCGCATAAAGGTCATTTCTCAGCATTTGTAAAATGATCACAAGAAAAGTCATATTTTTAATATTTAGAAATTAAGGCAATATAAGTTTACTTTTGTTGACTGACAATACTTTTTTTAATTTTTAGTACAAGGTCTACAGGGTCTTGCTATGTAGATCAGACCGGTAGTGAACTTCCTTTGGGACATTTTCAGCCTCCCAAATGCTAAAATTACAAGCACGCGCCACCACACCCAACCTCAATCAGTTTCAGGGCGCCCTCGGGTGCGGGGCTGACATGATAAGTAAGGAATCAAACTCCGGGAGCTGTGTCTGCCTAAGCAGGCGCTTTAATCCGTTGAGCTATTTGGCTGGCCCTTGGCAATACCTCATGTTGAAAAGAAATAAGATGTTTGCTCTACTTAAAATATGAACAAGAATTAAGACAAGAAGGTGACATACTACATATAAGGATAGAAGAAAAGTAATAAGCAGCAGGATTGTACCAGGAAAGAAAACGAATCTTTTAGATGTATAATCAGATGATAAAGCTTTTAGGATACAAGAATCTATGGATTTAACTCCTCTTGCATGCTTAACTTTTAAGAATCATACATTCCTGCTAGAATTTAATTTAGGATATGAAACATACCAGAAATTTCCACTAACATGTCAGAAAATGGAGGATTGAAATATGTCTTGTATAGATTTATACGTAGTGTCATCAGGTGGCGCCAACTAGCGGCTCTACCAAAGAGGTTGCCTCCCATGCTTGCTTGTCTCCAGCGGACACAAAGCTCCTGAAATAAGGAACGGGTGCCTCCGGGGCTCCATGCTTCCACTAAGTTAGGTCCTTGATCAGGATCCAGTCCTCAGCTTAATTTATGTATTTGATATAGGGTCTAGCTCTGCAGCTTGGAATCATACCATGTTCTTGTTTTCAGCTCCTCAGCGCTGAGATTACAGGCCAGAGGCTCCGTGCCCGGTTGTGGTGGCTGGCCTGGCACACTTGGGTTCTGGACCAGCATGGCATATGGTACCAGCGACCAAATCTGGGTCCTTGTACTTGCCAGACAGGCCCTTAGACTGCTGAGCTATCTCCCTGAATCCATAGTTCTGAATTTAGAGTGTGGTAGAAGCTTTGCTTACTAAAGCCACTTTTCTTAAATTTGCCCAATGAGGACATGGTTTCTTGCTTGTAAATAAAGATTCAAGGCTTCCTTAAAGGGAAGAGATAGATGTTTTCAATACTCCCCCTTCAGATCTATATGGGAGACAAGCTGAGTGAATCTGAACAGTACCAGGCAGAGTCTGTGGCAGGCGGAGGTGTGCATGACGCAGCCTGGGCTAAGGTCTCACAGCTTATCCTTGGTAGCTAGGTAGGAAGCAGTGGCTGAACCCAGCTGGTTCTGAAGAGTTCATTATTTTCTTTTGCTAAAAGGTAGGGAAGCAAGTGCTGGAGGTAGCAGGCAGAGAGGGAAAGAAGGGAAAGCGAAGAGACATAAGATGTGTCATGTACATGTGCCAATGGCCTCCAAGAAGTGCAGTGACTTGGTACTGCAAACATGTACTAATATGGAAATAAAAATCAAGAAGCATCACATTGCATCATAGGCTCTACTGTTGGCCAATTCACTTTATATGTGGCTCTGTCAACAAGATGCTTCTGGTGGCAAAAGAAGAACTTCAGATTTTATGCGTGGAGATGATGGCAGATAAAATAAACATGGATAGGATTGGCCAAAGGTGAGCTCAGGAGTAACACAGTTTGAAAAGCGAGAAACAATGAAAGCCCATACGGGAGATGCCTAGTAGTTTTATTGTGGAAGGAGGCAGAGGAATAGTTTGGAGGTGACAGAGCAGATTATGACACTGACTTTGGTGATGGCATTATAGGTTTATCCTTTTTCTCAAGCAGGTCTGCTTGGGTCTGTCATAGCTCAATAAAGTTTCTTTCAAGCAAACACACTAAAAGGTAACCTATTCTACCTCCATGCATTCTGACAGATGTGGCCAGAGGCCACTGGCTTTCCTCATCTTTGCTCCCCTCACCCCCTTGTTCACCATTTTCCTCGGTGGAGACTTGCTTTCCATCCCTCTCGTACAGGTGCTTTATGGAAAGTGATCTAATGTTCTCAGGAAGTCGCTCGGAGATATATATATATATATATATATATATATATATATATATATATATATATATATCCTCTATTCAGGAACATAATTCACTCCGCCCTTCTGGGGAGGACGGCTACGGTTATGTTTGTCATCCAGTGCAGTTCATGAGTAGGAGAGGAGAAGGGTCTAGGAGGGAGGGCGAAGCTGTCCTAGATTTGCTGAGCCAGCACGTAAAAGTAGAGCAGAAATATTGCATTGAATTTCGGAAAGGGATAGATGTTTAGTAAGCTCAAAAGAAGAAATAGAAATCATGTTGGGAAGCTAGAAAAGAGACTAGAAGTGAAGTAATTAAAATAAAAGGAACTGGAGATGGTCGCAGTAAGTCCATTATATTTTTTTTCTGTTCTTTTAAAAAATTATCAGAAAATGAGTCCAGAGAGGGAAGAGAACATGGCATCAAATTTTTAGTTGTTTTTGTAAATATAGATGAAATTGAACATGTTTTTTTGGCATGAAAAAAATTTCAAAAAAAAAATGATTAAAGCAGGCAAGAGAACTATTGGAAGGAAGGAATTAAGTTTATTGGGTGATGTTTTACTTTAGATTTGGAGAGGGTAGGATGAGGGAATATAAAAGCATAAAAGGGTTGTTAGAAAAGAAAGAAGGAAATATATTATTGACTTGTATGAGGACAATAGGAAAGTCATGAAATACAAGCTGGAGAGTAGGAAAATGAAGTTGATTTTGAAGATGTAAAACAGATTAATACGTAGATCTTAATTTGGGTTGAAACCGATGAGAGTGAATTGAGATAGGACTAGCCACTTGTGACATGTTTTAATGTCAGTAGATAACTGCATCATAGAAATTATAAGAGAGCACTTATTTTGAGTAAAACAGATTGGAGGTTTGAACAGTCAAGGATGACCAGGGAAAATGGAAGAATTAAGACCATTTTCAGGAAGTGATGGCAGCTGTTGAGACCAAACATGTATTCTAAACAGTAGTAGGAGGGTGTGTGTGTGTGTGTGTGTGTGTGTGTGTGTGTGTGTGTGTAACAAGTAGGGAAGAATGGGATGACATGACCAATGTAAATGGTGGAGCTCATCGTAGAGATCAAGTGTCCCAGTGTGAGGACAACCCTAAGTGAGATGGACGGAGAATATCCTCGGTGAGTGGAATGACAAGATGCAGAATTACAATTTTGTATCTTACGTGGTGACGAAGTCCAGAATTTGACGAAGTAGACGGAGAAAGGAAAGGTATCGGAATAGGAAGCAGTCAAGTAGCTGAGGGACCCTTTGTTAGGAAAGCAGCGTAAGTAGCTCCTGATGCCAGCAGTACAGCAGTGAGGCACTGCGGTGTGAGGAGGGTGGGAGGTCTCCAAGCGAAATGCACTGAATCACGAGTGAGAAGTTTCAACCAAAACAAACCAGCAAACACAAAACAGACCATGAGAAGTTGCATGGAGATCAAAGTGAATGTATTTTCACTCTCATCATTATATCTTTTTTCTTTCTTTCTTTCTTTCTTTCTTTCTTTCTTTCTTTCTTTCTTTCTTTCTTTCTTTCTTTCTTTCTTTCTTTCTCTTTCCTTTCTGTTTTTCTTTCTTCTTTCTCTCTTTCTTTCTTTCTTTCTTTCTCTCTCTCTTTCTTTCTTTTCTCTTTCTTTCTTCTCTCTCTCTTTCTTTCTTTCAACATTGTAATAAATACCACATTTTCTGAATCCATTCTCCTACTGATGGCTGTGTTGGAAACTTGTAACATTTAGCTAAAATGAGTTGGGCTGCTGTACGCATAGGTGCACATCGGTCACTGTTGGATGCTCTGTGCTCAACTCTTTCAGAAGGTTACGCTTGGCAGGGCACCAACTGGGTCACGTCAGAGTTTCAGTTCTTAGCTTTGCTGAGGAATCCCCACATTGGCTTTCATCGCCGTACTACTTTCCATCCCACCAAGAGAGCTGAAGCGTTCTTTTTCCCAGCAGCCTGACCACAACGCTATTTTTGGGCTTTCTACAGCAGCTATTCCCATTCTTTGGGGAAGAGCATTACGGTCTTGTGCATCTCGTATCTTTGTCTGAGACACTGGCCTGGGAATTTTAGCTTTCTTGCTCTTTCTTACCTCTATCAACTTCTATATGTCCTATTAGTTGTTACAAACTAATAGTGTTACAAACCTACTTCCTAGTAGTGTTTTTCAGGGTTTGTTTTTGAATTAGTCATTCCCTACTTCATGTCTATTGCTCACTCTTACTGTTATGATGACAAATGTTATTAGGTTTTCTTGTTTCATTCTTATTTTAAGTTCCAATGTTTCTTTTTGCTTTTTACTGATTGCTTTTATTCATAAATTCCCAACTGAATCTCATACACACAAGCACACACAGTATTAATGTCTTACATAAAAAGGTCTGTTAAAATATCTATATTTTTAAAAATGTAGCCCTTCTAGTCATTTTTGGTGCTTGGCCAGTTATGCTAATTAGAGTATATTGAGCAAAGTACATATTTCCATTCTCTGTGCATATATTATTCAATCTGATCCAGCTTCAATATATAAAAGCTTTTTGCAAAATGTAGTGTCAAAATGTTACAGTCTTTGGTCAGAATCTTGGCAGATTGAGTCAATTAAAAAGGTCAGAATGATGGGTCTTTATTTTACAGGAAGTGCAAATGTACAGAATCTATTATCTAATTAAATGCGTGTCTGTAATTCAGCCCCAGGATACAGAGTGTAGATGTTTCTGTGTCAGGAAGTGGAGAATGTCGCTTTGTCAACTGGAATCAGGTACACGTCTGGTTGTGCAGCTCACCACCGTCTTGCTCATTTCCCTTCGCTGTTGTAAAAAGCCTTTGTGTCATTTTGTGTCACTTTATGACACAAATATTTTCTACCTCATCAGCTTGTCCGCATCGTTAATCTTTCATCATGCAAATGTGGGCTGAATTAAAGCTACCTGCACAAGTGTAGGAGGTGTCCCAAGGAAGGGATGTGCATTCTCTCTCTCTAAGGCTGTTTCTTCGCATTTCTCAGTTTAATATGATATGTGATATAATATGGCATATAGTAGCACTAATTGTTTTTTTGGGAAATGTTCATTAACTGCTGTGTTGCTACAGGAATTGATGCTACAGTATTAAGAAAAAAAGCAACTGACAAAAGCAAACCAAAACAACATAACCAAAAAATGCCCTTCCACCAAACTCAAAACTGTTCAAAGATATCTACCTTTTACCAGCATATATATATATATATATATATATATATATATATATATATATATATGCTTTTTTGAGACAGGGTCTCACTATGAAGTTCAGGCTGGCCTTGAGCTCACTTTTGTAGCCCACGCTCTTCTCGAACTAGCACTGATCCCCCTGCCTCAGCCTCCCGAGTGCTGGGATTACAGGTGTGCACCACCACGCCTGGCACACCAGCTTATATTGTAATAGGAGATAGATAACCAAAAGTTACATTATATGAGATAGAGATTTATTCCCTATAAAAAGGAGGAACCCCAGATGGGACTATCACTGGCAGCATGTGAAGATGCAGTTTAAAACGGGGGGTCAAGAAGGGTCTCACTGAGAAGTAACAGTGGATCCAAATGATGGCCCTTTTATTAGGGGACAGATCTCTTGGGAGGGGGCAACCTCCAGTGTAGGCAGAGAGGCTGGACTCCCATAGCTCTGCCTGAGGAATGGCCCGAGGGGGGGCAGGGCTGAAGCACAGTGAGCCGGGAGCAGGTAGAAGGGAGGGAAGTAAACAACCCTGGCGACCAGGTCAAGGGAGGATTCACAGGCCAGTGTAAAGCTTCCATGTTTCTTTTGCTTGATACTGAAAATTAATAAGTAGAGAAATATGACGACCTGGTGTACTTAAAAGCTTAAAATTATTTTTAAAAGTATAATATTCAAAAATTTCAAAATAAAGCAATAGGAGAGTAACAATGGTCAATACACTGCCTAGTGGTATCTTCAAATTAGTGACTCAGAGTAGAAGATATAGACATTTAACTACCCAAGCAATATGAGTATAAACCTTTCTTTTCAATGAACTAAAAGAAATCTTAACTGTGCTATTAGTAGTATAATTACCTCAACTCTGTTGTATTTTTTTGCTTTTTTTCTCCTTTCTCCATCCCAATTTCTCTTTCTTTTTAAGCAGTTTCTTCCAATTTTATGCTATCTGTTATATATACTGAATCTTATTTACTCTCTTAGCTTCTTGTACTAAGGAGACAATATAATGGCTGCACATGTGAATCTAGTATATTTCACTTATCAGTATGGTCTGGAATTACATCCATTTACCTATAAAAGTCTCCACTTTATCCTTATTTATGGCTGAGTAGTACTCCTCCGTATAAAGAAATATCTCTTTATCCATGCCTCAGTTGATGGACGTTTAAGTTGTTTCAAAGATCTTGCTGTGATGGACTGGGCTGCCATAAGCATGAGTGCGCATGTGTTACTGTGGTGTGATGTTTTTAATTCTCCTGGGAAGGTGCCCAGAAGGGAATAGCTGGGTAAAATGGACCCTCTCATCCAGTTGATTCCTCAAGTGTGGAAATCAGTGTGGAGATTCCTCAATGTTGATCTTCACGCTGATTTCCACAGTGGTTGCACCGATTTACACACCCAGCAGCAGGGCAGGAGGGTTCATTTTCTTTCCAGCCCCTGTAGCACTTGTTGCTGGATGACTGCTTGGTAAAAGCCACTTTCCAGCCTTTCTTCAGACAAAGGATCAATACCGAGACCATATAAAGAACTCAAAAATTCAGACCTCCCAAATTCAAAGACCCAATAACACACAGTCATGTGAGAGGAATACATACTTCTCAGATGAAGAAGTACAAGCAGAAAATAAATACATGAAAAAATGTTTAACATCACTGGCGATTCAAGAGAAGCAAACTAAGACAGTGCTGTGTTTTTTTGAATTGTGATCTGTGCCGCACACGGACTGCAGCAAGGGCAAGAATAGAAGCTGGGGCAAAAGCGCAGGCTCAGGTCCCCCTAATGGGAGGCTGCAGGGAGAGAGCTTTCTGGAAGGTGGGAAGAATGGCTGCTGTGTGTGGACACAAAGAGGCAAAACCTTCTCTATGTATTTTATTAAGCAAAGCAGCTTTTCCTCCTTAGGTGTGGAAGCCCCTTGATCACTGAATAGAAATAATGCTCCTGGGCTGCCTTTCTTACTGGAAAATCACCAGAAGAGTTTGTGCAAAACAAGCGCTCCCTCGGTGTTAAGAGAAAAAGATGGAAGAACAACTTCTCCGGGTGAAAGGCAGGTTTAGCTCTGAAGGTGCCTAGGCCGCTAGCTCCTCCCCCTGTGGGTCGTGGGTATGAGATGCGTAAGAGGATCACCTGCGGGAGGGAAAACTGTGTGCATATGGAGGTCAGGGTGTCAACTGGAGTCGTTCAAAATTATTACAATAGATTTGAGGTACTCAGGACCTTTTTTAAAAATTGCATGTAGCATTTTTGTATTAATGGTGAAACATAAGCATCAGAGGATGTGACTGTGGAGGCTGAAGCTTTAAGTCCAGAATGTGGTGGATTATGGACTGTGTCCTGGCTCAGTGACACCGACGCTAACCAGTAGAGAAGCTGATGAGCTCGCTAGGGCACCCAGTGGACCTCTGAGAGGTCTTCTCAGGGGCACAGGCCAAGCCCAAATGTATGATGGAATAAAAACATGATGAAAGGATCATGCACTTATTAATTAAAAGTATTTCTTAATACAATTTTCTTATTCGCACTAGAAGTTGCACGCTTTGAAAATCTATTAATTATTTAAAAACAGGAGGCCATCTTTTATTTCATGAGGTGCTCACTAGCGAAGTCCTGAAGAGTCTGATATAGTTAATGGAGTGATACAAATCTCTAGTGTTGCTGTGATTATTTTAATACAGAATTGTGTATTTCAATAGTTATACATCCCATAGTATTCAGTCTATGGGATAGTCATAAATCTGACTATGAATATAAGCACCAATAATGTTATTTTGTTTTTTTAATAACTCCTCCATAAAATGTAAAAATTTAAAAAAAAGCACAGCACTGTCTAAGAGGATATCTTGCATAATGATTAGTAAGGTATTGGAATCTAACTCATATATGCAGTATGTTCAGTTTCCCTGTAGGCCAAATAAGCACAATAATAGTTCATAGGCTTTTATGAAGACTAAAATATTCTCTCTCTTTCTTCTTATAAATATAGAGCTCTTCCTTGAAATACAGAAACACGTCTACATCTATGTCTATACTTGATACTGTAAGATAAAATTGTAGCTGCTATTCTTTTTAAAGATATTTTTTCAAATTACGATTTTAAGGAATGTGTTCCCTATTGAATTGTAATGTTCACCCATTTATTCAGAAAACAAATATGAAGAGCATACTGGATACCGCACTATGTACTAGATACTAGGCATTTGGCCTAAAATATCACCGTGTATGCATTCATAGATGTTAAAGATGTAAGGTATACAGTCTTTAAAATATTAAAAAAATCAATTGGAAACTTGAAGCATGGAAAATGGTTATTAAGGAGCTGAGCACCAAATAAGGTCAAAGCTAGGCTAGTCTTTTGTTCTTAAATTGCATTTTAGGTGGTTGCATGATTGTGTAGGTAACAGAGGCTCCAGCAGAGGTCAAGAACCAGAAACAACAACAACAACAAAAAAATGCAATTATTTGTTAGAGAAACTAATAGATCCATCGATTTTGGACACAACATTGGTGGACTGCAGTGTATGCGATAGTAGCAATAGGACAGGATAGACTTACGAAAGCCAAAGCAGAGATTTGTAACTCTGTCTTAGGGCTCACGAGAAGAGAGTTCAGTGACTCACAGGGAGGAGTAGCGTGGCAGCAGAGGCCTCTGTGAAGGATTAGTGTGGAATTAGATGGGAAGGCAGAGGAAGGCAGCTGATGTGCAATGGTGCAGTGAGGAAGTGGCTGAGAGGTCGCGGGGCTGGCGATGGATAGAGGGCGTGGAATCAGATGAAACTCTAGCAAATGCTGAGAGAAGAAATGACAAAGTGAGAATGTCCAAGATTTTGGATGGATCATGCGAGAAGCCTGGAAAATCATTTATAACAATCGGAAACA
>PVJA010019613.1:0-38075 GCA_004027025.1 Myocastor coypus | reverse complement strand
CTCTGAGAAGTGAGTGTTCATCTCAGATGCCCATTTCTGGATTGGGTCTTTGAATTTTGGGACCCTAATGGTTTTTAGTTCTTTGTAGATTCTAGATAGAAGACCTTTGTCTGAGTACTTGTTAGTTATAATCTTTTCGAAATTTGTGGGTCGTCTTTTCACTTTGTTAGTGATTTCCTTTGACATGCAGAAACTTCTTTTTTTTTTTTTGTCTTTTTGAGACAGGGTCTCACTATGCAGTTGAGGCTGGCCTTGAGCTCACTTTTGTATCCCAGGCTGGTCTCGAACTCGCACCAATCCTCCTGCCTCAGCCTCCCGAGTGCTGGGATTACAGGCGTGAGCCACCACGCCCGGCGACATGCAGAAACTTCTTAGCCGGAGTAGGTCCCAATTGTTGATGCTTTCAAGTGTTAAACGTGCAATTTGATTTCCGTCCATGAACTCTTTACCTACTCCGATGTCTTCAAGATTTGCTCCCACTTTCTCTTCCAGGAGATTTAATGTTTCACTTTTAATATTTAGATCTTTAATCCATTTCGACTTTATTATTTTTCGTGCATGGTGATAGACTAGGGTCAAGATTTAGTTTTTGGCATGTGGAGAGCCAATTTTTCCAGCACCATTTGTTAAAGAGGCTGCCTTTCTTTCAGTACACATGTTTGGCCCCTTTGTCAAAAATAAGGTGGCTGAGTGTGTTTGTATTTGCTTCTGCGTCCTCTAGTCTATTCCATTGATCTTCAGGTCTACTCTTTTGCCAATACCATGCTGATTTTATTACTGTAGCTTTGTAGTATAACTTTAGGTCAGGAATTGTAATGCCTCCTGCCGTACCTTTATTGCCGAGAATTGTCTTTGCAATTCTGGGTCGTTTTTGGTTCCAAATAAATTTTTGGAATGACTTTTCCAGCTCTGTGAGGTATGTCGGTGGTATTTGGATAGGAATTGCATTAAATCTGTACAACAGTTTAGGGAGTATGGCCATCTTCACAATGTTGGTTCTTCCTATATTCTTCTTTATTCTTTGTCATTGACTTTAGAAGTACTTAGTACTTCTTTAATTATAAGTATTATTTCTTTTTTACTTCAGAAATTATTTCTGATGTGATTTCCTCTGTTCCTTTCTGCAATTGTTTCTTTACTTTGGACGCTATTATTTCAGAGATTTCAGGTGTGTGATTTCCCATTTCTTCTATGCTCTTGTCTCCTGTATTTGTCCTGGGTGGGCTTGGGGTCTGAGAGTGCATTTTGTTCCTTCTCTTTGTCATTTTACATGGCCCTGCCTTCTAATTTTTGGTTTAGAGCTATGGTAGTGTTCTTACCTTAGCATCAGTCCTGGATCTACCAAGTTCAAAGTCATCTAGGTGGGTGTGGACTGAGTCTGCCTTCTGAGCTCCACTTCTTCCTGTTGCAACCTTTGGAGACAAACCTGTTGTCCCACTCTGGCAAGATGTTCTCCTAGATTGGCTGGGTGGGTCTTGTCTCTAGTCTCTCTGCAGAGAGTACTGCAGCAGTTTTCCACACTGCACACTGGGCCTGGTTGCTGGTTAAATGAATTTCCAGCTGGCCCGGGGAGGTCTCACTCATGTGGCAGGCCTGGTTGCTGGTCAAATGAATTTCTTGGAGGCCCCGAGCAGTCTACATCACACACTGAGTCTGGTTTCTCTGAGTAACTACTTTGAAGATAAGAATATGTAACATATTAACCATTGTTGATTTCCTCCTATTTTGTGTCAAAATTCGGCATCATTGTTCTTATTGTCTCTCTTTAAAATAAAAAGTTCCTACCACCTCTCAATGTCACCACACTGGGGATTAAGTTTCCAATGCCTGGACCCTTAGGGGGCATATTCAAACCATATTCAACCAATGGCAGTGAACCCTTTCTATGCATCAAGTTATTTCAGCCCTTCAAGTACATGTTGTTGGTACTATCTACTGCTTAGATATAGAAATGTTAAAATATTGCCCAGATTCACACAGCTAGTGGGTGGCAGAACCAGGCAATTTGATTCTCATAATCAATCCTCTGACCTGTTCAACTACATTGACTATCAGTTGGTCATCATGCCTTTCCTTTCTTTCTTTCTTTTCTTCTTTCTTTCTTTTTTGATGTCACTACTGATGTGTAGAGTTTATTTTTTTTATTTTTTTCTCTCAAAAAGTTGAGAACTGTAACCTTGTCTTTGAGGTGGCCACCCTAGAGATGAGCTTACTAAATTACATTTAGCCACATTTCAGCCCACATAGAAGAGATAGTTACTCACTGCCCATCCTATATCATACAGTGAGCTAACCTTCTTGAGAAAAATGATTGAGTAAAGAACTTTTGTGTCCCTGAGTATCCCAATGTCTCATGGTTTACTGTGGCAGCAGTGTACATCAGAGAGTTACAAACCATGGAGAGGAAGGAGAGAATACTGTGCCGCCATGTTCTTCTGCATAGGCCAATAGAACTAAAGTGGCACATAATTGACACCATACCTCCTATTTTTTACTTCTCTCGTTATCAGTACCTTTTTCAGTATTTTTCCCAAATTCAATTTGGTCCTTAAATGTCTCACTTTCTCATCTTCTCCCATTTGTCTACCTACCTCCTTAAGCACGAAGAACTATCTTATACTTCTCATTGACCCATATCACAGATCTGGTCCAAAATTAGGAAGTCTTTGACTTAATCTCAATTTCTTCAGTACATGGTTAAAAAGGACAGATGCTAGCCAATTTTTCATTGCTATAACCAATAACTGAGATGATTGCTTATAAAGAAGGAAGGTTCATTTTGACTATAGTTTTGGAGGTTTCAGTCCAGGTCTATCACCCTATGGCTTTGGGCCTGTAGTGGGGGAACACATCATGGTAGGAGCATGTGGTGGAGGAAAACTTTTAACTTATGGCTGAGGAATAGAGAATAAGGAAAGTACTGGGGTCCTACAATCGCCTTTGAGGGCACATTCCCAAGGACCTGAAGACCTCCTATTTACACCCCCTCTTAAGTTTACCCAGTCTTCAAGTAGTGCTAAGCTAGGGACCAAGCCTTTAGTACAGGGATCTTTAGAGGACATTGCAGATCCAAACCATAGTGCATGGCCTATCTTATTGGTCCAAATAGTAGAGGAGACTACAGAAGATCCATCACAGCTCTGACTTGGAGATACACATCCCTTCCTCCTTATGTTCCACAGCTCTAGGCAGGTCATAAAGTCATGCCCAACCAAGTTCAAAGGCATAATATATATATATATATATATATATATATATATATATATATATATATATATATATCTGAAGAACTTGTTAGTGAACTCTATCCCATAAGCTTTCATGTGCTTTGATGGGCACATAGAGAAACTCAGTCAAAGAATGGAGGTCAAATAATTTGTCCAAGGTTAAAAAGCTGGTAAGTAATTGACATAGGAGTCGAACTTGGCCTTTGTGAATTAGGACAAAGGTCATTAAACTTTCTCTCTGAGGGTCAGAGAGTGAATATCTTAAGTTTCACAGACCATATGGCCTCTGCCCAAACTACTTAACTCTACTGCAGCCACAGCCAGCATGTAAATAAATAGGCCTGGCTGTGCTCCAATAAAACTTTATTTACAAAATCATGAAATGGCTGGATTTGGCTGGCAGACCATGACTTGTTGATCCCTCACTTAGGTTCCTTGCTTATGACTTTAAGGCCACTCCGAACTCTGAAAACTGTGAAATGATGAACAAGTGAGAACTACAACCCTTTTCTATCAAATGTCTCCTACAATGTTACCTCTGTAGTTAGTCAGAGCTAAATGATTTTACAGCCTTTGATGGGTCACTGAGTTTTCATCCATCCAAGGTCAAGCATAACCAGCTTCTCTTTGGGGCCTAGCTAATTATTACTGTACAAGTTTAAAGGGAATGGCAGATGGGTAATTTTCTTACTAAAAATGACAACAGGAACCCTACCAAAGACCAAGCAAGCCACTATTAAACCCCCATTAGCTGTGTGGGGTTATTTCTAATGGCACATTCACCAATGGGACAATTGTTCTGCTGGCCTGTGCTAACCAGCAATTGAAATCAATGGGAAGCTTTGGGCACCAAAGAGAGGTTTTTTTTTTTTTTTTTCTAGGCCACCTAACCCAGACCTTGTTTTTCCAGCTGACACTCTGTCTGTGTCAGCTAATTCCTACTTTGGAAAATGCATTCCAGGCCTAATAAAGACTTTAAAGTCACTATTTTCTCTCCATGTTACTAAAACACAAATAGCTTTGTATATCCTTAACATGATCAGAAGATTTCTGGACTAGTTTAGAAATTGCCCACAGGTCACAGAATCTGGATTTCCCATTGGGAAGGCCTGAGGTATGTTTGTGAGCTCAGTGTTTTTAAATGCCTCAAGTTCTGCAATGGTGAGGCGGTGAATGAGAGGTGGTCTGGGGGGAATACCGAGTCAGCAAGCTTCTTGGCATGCATGCACATGTGAAACTCTACAAGACAGCATTAATATTCACTCAACACTTAACAGCTGTGGGAAGCTAGGCAGGGCTACCTCACTTTACCGAGTTTCAGTTTCTGTGGGTGGGAAATGACAAAGCCGAGGCCAATGTCACTGCGGTTGTCAGGAGGGAGACAGTGCGTAAGTGCCCACAACTCCCTCTATGAATGGCAAGTGGGTAGAAGCAGGAAGGCCCCAGGTTTAACCAAGCCAAAACCAGCTGGGAACTGGCTCCAAAGTGCTGGCAGAATCAAACACAAGCTGGGCTTCCGGGTGCTAATTGGTAATTAATCAGGAGAAACAATGACAAGCCAGAATGTTTAGCAGAATAAGGTAATAGAACCTGCCTGCCATGGGCCTTGTACATGTTAGGTTGGCACCCAGTCCTGCTCAGGCTGGTATATGTGGGGCAGACAGACAGCAGGCCTCAATGGCAGCTGCTCAATTTCAATTGCACTATCAGGTCTCATGAACATTGCTCAGAGCTCACTATGGGCTTGGTAAGACCCGTGGGTGTGGCCAGCAGAGCTGGGCACAAAGGTACAGGGCCACACATTATCTCAGGCCCCACATCCTCAGTGGCAGCAATGAAAGCAGTGGACCAGAGATTTATACCCTGTGGAAGTTATAGATACCTGGTTGGAGCCTCTGAATTCATTCAGTCTTTGTAAATCTGTTTCTTTTATAAGAAAGCCGAGACCAGTGGTACATGGTTAGTACTTTGCCAGTGGTCATCTAGACGACAAGATGGTGGGTCAACCTAGGAACTGAGCTCAATTTCTTTCTGCCTACATATCTATTTTGACTTCCCTTTAAGGATGGCAATGACTAGGAGTCTATGCAGCTCAGTGGTAGAGGCCATATTTAGCAAGAGCAAGGCCTTAGGTTCCATCACCATACACTACAGGAAAAAAACTATGGATACTCTAAATAGAAAGAGAACAGCTTGAAGTCAAGGAAGCAACTTTCTAAAATTCCTAGCAATTCCTGAGGAAATTTTTTTTCCTCTTTATAATACCCACAGGGAGTTAAGAGAGTTAAGGAACTGCCTAGTTCCTCTATGCCTACGTTCAAGATCAAGTGCAAACACTGCACACTACTTTTCCCTGATATTTTTGGTAGAAAACTTCTAATACCTGACCTTGCCCTTTCCTAGCTGAATGTGTCCTTGGGCTTTCTGAGCTCTGACTATGCCCTATAGGCCCAACACAACAGAAGTGGTATTAGAATCTGGACTCTTTTGTAAATTGTAAAGTGTTAGATGAATGTAAGACTTTGGCCAAAGTGTTTTATTTCTTTGTAAAACAGATTAAGGCTCAAAATTCACAGCTGGGAGCAGGTATGATCTGCCCTTTCCTTGAAAAAAGGGTAGAGGAACAACTCTATCCAGCCATTCTGCAGAGCCTGGAGCCTCTTTCCCGTTTCTACCACCTCCCTGTCAACAGTCCAGGGGGTAACATGGTCTCCCCCACTGAAATATGCTGCCAGTTGCATTCCAGGCAGACTTGCCAATCATTACCCATGCAATTCTGTTTATCCTGCCCCAGCTTGGAATTTGGCCTCTTACAAAATCCCAGCTACAAAAGAAGAACTGGTTGGACCAAAACTCAGTGAGTGCAGGAAGCCTCCCAGAAAGGTAGCTAGGAAAGCTTGTTAAACAGACACTAGAGCTGGGCAGCCCACCAAGCCCAGCCTCAAGGCCCCAGCTGCCCTTTCTGCTGGCACTGAGAACGTGAGGTGTGATCTGGCCCATAGGCAAGACAGCTTCTCTCAGCTTTGGATCGCTGTTGAGCTTCAGCAAAGGTCAGGTCTTCACTGCCAATGTTAGCAATAGCATTGCCTTCTGATCTTTGCCCTGTGAGGGATTAACATTTGTTAGGCATCTTCTGTGCGGCAGGGACTGTGTGATCTTAATGATTTCATTAAGAGAGCTCTATAGAAGCCAAAGCTGGGGTGCTGACCATTGAGTTACTTTGCTCAAGGTCAGAGTAGGAAAGTGCTGGAGAAGGGGCAGCTGCTGTTTGCATCCACCAGTGCACGTTCCTGCTTCTCCCTTTTCATGGGATAAGAAACCCAGCTGCCTGTCTCCATGGCCTAGGAATGAAAGCCAGGCAAGCTCAACCATAAGGCCACACCCTTCTATAAAAAACCAAATGAGAACATGGGATGAATTCAGGCCAAGCAAATCCTGTTTTACATCTATGAACACTTAGATGCCTGTGCAATGTGCAATGTGGCCCTCAAACTCATGTGCTGAAATCCTAACCTCCAATGTGATAGTATTAGGAGAAGAAGGACTTTGGGAATTGATTGAGTCATGAGGGCTAGCCCTTGGGAATGAGGTAGGTGCCCTCACAAAAGGGACTCCAGAGAGTGAGACTACCCTCTTTCCCACATGCACTGACACAGTCAGTGGACTAGAACCCGAAAGAGCGCTCTCATCAAAGCGCATCCAGGCTGGTACGCTGACCTCAGACTTCCAGCTCTATGAGAAATAAGCTTTGTAAGTCACTCAGTTGGTGATAGTTTTAATAGCCTCAACTGGAAAACTATCTTGAAACAACCTAGTGATAAAGGTTCCCCATTTTGCAGATGAACAAACTGAGATGTAGTGAAGTTAAATAACTTACCTCAGGTCACACAGGTAGTAGAAATACTAGGTTTCTGGCTCTAAAATTCATATTTTTACCCACTGTGCTAGTGAAACTACTGGCCACCCCCTTCTTTGTCTTCTGCCCCACTACCTTGGGCTTTTGGGTTGTAGGCCAGCAGCCAGTTTGCTTCCACAATACTTCACTGTTATGTTAGTGACCTAACCAGATTTTACTTCTAAAATACCATATATCCAACAGAATCAACTTCACATAGTCAGCCAGAAACTAGGTTTGTTGTGCCTCCCTAAACAGATCAACTGTCCTTATGTAAGTACACACACACACACACACACACACACACACACACACACACACTCCACTCCACATTTTGAGAAAGACCAGTCCAAAGCCCATCAGTTTTCTAGGGTAGCACTATACATACAGAGGATGGCACACAGAGAATTTAAAAGTTTAAAATAAATAAATAAAAATAAAAAATTTTAGTAGCCATATTAAGAAAGTTAAAAATGAAAATAATTCTAATAGCACGCTCAATATTGATATTCTAAAATATAATGGATATAAAACAAATTATGAATATGCCTATTGTTTTTGTTTACGGTTTTGACAATTTGGTATGCATTTTTCACTTACAGAACATCTCAGTCTGCATTGGCCATGTTTCAGGCAGCTACAGTACCGGGCAGCACAGCTCTAACATAAGACTTATCTAAATTTTTAAGACAAGCATATATAAGAAATGATAAATTTTTAACATTATTTTGGGGCTCACTAGTTGAGCTTGCTTAGGATCAGACACAACAGGACAGATACCCAAGTTTCTGACTCCCCTCTCCAAACATAACTGGAGATGCGGAGATCCGAAGTGAGTGTGTTAGGAAAAGACAACCAGTTTGAGAATCTCAGCTCTACTTTAGTCTTAGGCCCTTTCTTCTTTTTCCCCTAGCGTTTTTAACCCTTTGTTTGTTTCTTCATCTCTTTTATTGCATTTAATAAGAAATAGCAATGTGGCCGTTTCAAAACATGTTAGTAGTACATTTCCAGTATTTGATACAATGCATATTGTTGTCCTCCTAGTAGTGTAGATGTGATAAGTTTTCTAATCATTATTGGTAAAAAAAAAAAAAAAAAAATTATTTTCATTGAACTAAGAGAAAGTAGTTATATACATAATCCAATGTTCCATAATCACAGTGGGTTATGGGCAAAACTAGTAATGATCGAAGCTGTTGATTTAAGCTTTCTTAGGCCCTTTCTAAAACTGACTGAATCAGAAACTCTTGGATATGCCTCAGCATGAGAATTTGACAAGTTTTATTGGTATGTTTGTTGGTATTTCTAGGGCGGGGTCTACAGGGTCTCACTACTAGATGAACTTGTAGTGAGCCACCTGTTTACAGCCTCCCAAGAGCTGGAATTACAGGCACACACCACCGCGCCCTGTCTCAATTGCCATCTCAGCATGCCCCAGGGTCAGGGCTAACATGGCAGGCCCTGGATCAAACCCCTGGCCCTTGTGCCTACTTGAAGGTGCTTTAATCCATTGAGCTATTTGGCCAACCCTAGAGAATTTAACAGACTTTCAAGGCATGCTTCCAGGCTGATGCTTCTAGGTATATTGGTAGTAATACCCCCACCTGCCTGCCTTTTGCCGAGGCTTTCCACAAACGGCCACTTACTGACTAACGTCCATTCGTACAAAAGTGCCAAAGCCAGCCCATCCATGTTAAGAGGAGGAGGCTGAGGTGCAGAGTTGAGCCACACTGCCAAGTAACATAGACGGTATATGGTGGGGTGGAAACAGAATTTAAATCAATCTTTCTGTTTTAGAACCCATTCAACTTGAATTTGGCCATGCAACTTTCTAGTTCTACTGAAAGCTTGAAATTCTCCATTTTAAATTGTTATGTCCCAATATCTGATATGCATCCATTCATTCTATATTCAGCTCCTAAAATCTGGGCCAGGCCCCATGGGAACTGGGGATATAAGGATAACTAGTATTTGCTTCTCAACCTTAAGGAGTCCATGAAATCATCACCCTGGGCCTCAAAGTTTTTCAACAAATCAGGAACAGTCTGGCCTAAAATGAATGGAAACCAAGGCAATAACTGGGAATTACAAAGGATGGCACTTCTTGGTAGGAACATGTGAACTGGTATTTTTCAGGGTGGTGTTGATTACGGTCCTGTACTAAAATTGTACTACAACTATTTCTTCAACATTGATTTCCTTAAGAGTAATTGTTGTTGTTGTTGTTGTTTTGGTTTCTAATGGCTTTGTTTCCTTCACTTGTCAGCTAAACTGTAATAGGGCAAAGTGGGTGATTTTAGGACAGAGGATGTCATAATACTCTGAGAAAGTGGAAGCAATGATGTATGGCAGTTTTGTAAGGCAGAATATCGATGCAACCCAGATGTCCACCTGAGAGTCCCTCTTCTCTTGAGAGATTGATCAGCATTGTACCTGTTAACAATGTCTTTGACTTCAAGTAAATAAAAACCAGACCCAGTGACTCATTTTTATTTCTAACAAGAAGTCTAAGATGAACAGGAGATGGCTTTGTTTCATCAGCTTACTAATTCCAGAGCCATCAACTTTTCCCCTTAGCTTCTTCCTTCATATTTCTCCCTCAGAATTACACGAGGCACCCTTAGCCCCAGATATCACATCTTTATTCAAGGCCAAGATAGAGCAGGCAAGTTAGGGAACTAGCAGGTGGCTTCAGGATGGATGGAAGCTTATCAGATCTGGTGTCCACCTGCTGAGGGCTGCCTCGATTAATCTGTTACCTCAACCTATGGCTGGTGCTTCAGGCCAGGGACTGGTCTCAACTGGACTTGGGATGTGACGCAGCTATCCACTGGTGAACTTTGCCTCTGTCCTTGAGTCATTTATACCAGCCCTTCTCAGTGATGCAATGTCCCTTGCTGGGATCCCTGAAAATTCACAGAAACCTCACGCATTACGGAATGCCAGACTCGTTTGTCCAAGCACTTCCTGAAAAAGCCCCACAGTTATTCCTGGACAGGGCCTTGTGTAGCATCTCTCCTCAGCTGTGCCCTGTTCAGCACACACGGGAAGCACACCTCAAGCTGCCATCCTCCCTCACCCTGTCATCTGCGGGATTCTCACTGTCCCTCCCCTAGCCAGGAAAGCCAGCTTCCTGTGTGGTTGGTCTCCTCATGGGCATCACCATCTTCTCTACAGAACAATAGCATGGTACTAGAATTTTGTCCTCTACCAGGAAGTAGCCTTCACTTTTCTTCTTGCCTGAGAGCACAATAGACAGGTACTATAGTTTGAATGGAGTTGGTAAGATAGCTCAGTGAAATAAGTGCTTGCTTGGCAAGTACAAGGTCCTGAGTTTGATCCCTGATACCACACACACATACACACACACACACACACACACACACACACACACACATACACACACACACACAACATTTTAATGTATCCTCCAAAAGTTCATGTGTCAAAAATTTCACCTCTGACCTGGGGATAGGTCAGGTCTAGGTACCTGCTGCCTGGCAAGTGCAAGGACCCAAGTTCAATCTCTGGTGCCACGTGCCATGCTGGTCCTTAAACTGGGCATGGAAGTACATAGCTATAAACCCAGTGCTGGGGAGGCTGACACTAGAATATCACTACAAATCTGAACTGCATAACAAGACCCTGTATCAAATACAATTTAAAGAAAATTTAATCCCCAAATTCATATATTAATCTGGGCGTGGTGGTGCACACCTGCAATCCCAGCACTTGGGAGGCTGAGGCAAGAGGATTGGTGCAAGTTCAAGACCAGCCTGGGCTACAAAAGTGAGCTCAAGGCCAGCCTGAACTGCATAGCTAGGCCCTGTCTCAAAAAGATTTACAAAATTCACACACTAATGGTATTTGGAGATGGGACCTTTTGGAGATAACCAGCATTAGATGAGGTCACGAGGGAGGGATTTTCTATGTGTGCTTTTTTTTTTTTTTTTTTTTTTTTTTTTTTTTTTTTTTTTTTTTTTGTCCTGTTATGATACAGCAAAAACAGCCTACCAGATGCTGGTATCATGTTCTGTGACTTCCTAGCCTCCCAAATTATGAGCAAAATAACCAGCTGCTTTTTTATAAATAACTCCCTCATAGATACTTTATAATTGCAATAGCAACTGCTCTCTAACAAACCAAACAACTTACCAATCAATAACAGAAGATCCACAAGTATGTACTAACCTGATTTCAATTGCTTTTCTTTCACAGTGGTTAGGCAGAGCCAAGGATGCATTTCTCTCCTGAAACTACGGTGTTGTGTGAAAATGAGAATGCTTTGCCCTGTTCCATTGAATGCTGATTATTATGATGCTAATTATGCATTTAGTCAACTGGGATGAGAGGTAAAATACTAACAGTGCAATTAAGAAATGCAATTAGCATCAGCGTGTAGAGCTCCTGTTGGCCCTGTACTTCAATGAGACAGACCCCTTCTCTTTCCTGCAGTGGGATGAATCTTGTACGGAAAGAACTTCCTGCCCAAGATCCATGAAATCCCCCCCCACTAACCAACACATCAAAGAAATGAAAATAAAAGTAGCATTAGAGAATTCATTTTACCTTTTCTGATAGCCCTTGTATGAACCCTTTGGCTACTTGGCAGCAATTTTTTTTTTTTTCAAAACCTCCCCAAATCACCATGACTTATGTTAACGAAAGCCTGACCATTCTGGTGATTCTATCTTCCTGGTCCAGACCACATTTTTGCTGGCATAGGTAGGATAGAGCCCTCAGTGCACAGCATGCTCGCTGTCTGAGTACATGTCCTTCTCTAGTCCTAGATGATGCATTTTTGAAAGATAGGCACAGACTCTTATCCTCTGTCACTTGGCATGTAACAAAAGCTTGCTCCATGTTAAAACGAAGGAACCACTAACCAAAATTTTGACTGTTTTCAAAGTTGATATTTGTCACACTATTTTAAGCTTGGGTTCCACTCTATATTGTTCTATCTATGCACTATGAGTTAATATTTCAATAAGTCCTTCTAAGTAGCATATCTTTCTTTATTGCTTTGTAGATTTTTCAGTGTTGGAGTTGGTAAATGCAAATGTTAAAACCTCAACTTTCCTAAGTTTTATTTTAGCATATCTGTATTTTTAAAATGTAAACTCTAAAAAATGAAAAAAAAATTAGGGTTGGTGAGATATCTCAGCAGACTAAGCTCCTGCTTTGGCAAGCATAGGCATGAGGGTTCAATCACTGATCCCGCATGCTGTGCTGGGGTGTGATGAGCCACCAAGTCTGGGAGTGAGGGTGGTGCATGCTTGTAATCTGAACATGGGAGAGGCTGAAAACAGGAGGATCATTAGAAGTACAACTTGTGTAGTGAGACCCTGTACCAAATACATAAATGAAAAAACTGAAATGACACAGTTTTCTTCCATTCCCTGAAAAATTCAGGGCTCTTCTGTCTGAGCTTGACTGAGACAGAACAGATTGAAAAGTTCTGATTTCATTTTGGAGTGTTCAGTGTGCTCAGAGATGGAGTGTATTCTTTGTCCTGAAAATAAAATAAATATGGCAAAAGTAGAAAGATGAAAAGAAGCAAAGTCTGTATATTAAAAAGGCAGTAGACGGGCATGGTGCACATGCCTGTAATCCCAGCACTTGGGAGGCTGAGGCAAGAGCATCAGTGTGAGTTCAAGACCAACATGGGCTACAAAACTGAGCTCAAGACCAGCCTGAACTGCGTAGTGAGATCCTGTCTAAAAAAAAAAAAAAAAAAAAAGGACAGTAGAAAACATCCATTTTAAGTGGAACACAGCTCCATTCATTTATATCAGCTTCTTCCTCAATCTGTACAAAAATCAAAGTAGAATTAATTTTTAAAGGAGTAAGTTCACAATGACAAAGAGAATATGAATTTGGCTATGTCAGCTAATGTTTTGACACTAGTAAATTCCTATGCCACTGGGTAAAGCTTTAAACTAAGCCCGTAAGTGAGAAGCTACAATACCCTAGGTCATAGGAAGACATGGAGATACCAAGAAGCCTGATGTAGGGTGAGAAGAAGATTGAGAGTGGTCAAACTGGTTGAAAGACAAGGGGTATCCCCACTACTACCACAGTTGCCATTGGCACCATTTCATCACCACCCCTCCCCCAGCAGTAGGTGACATTCAGGGTAGGGAAAAATACTTCATTTTAAAGAATATTAAAGAAAATTTTCATATTACACAGTGAGGCCTGCATGGCTGCCAGTGAGAAACACAGGGCCACAAGAGGAGTGGCTCCAAGGCAGGAGACCGGAGGATTGCTTTATGGAACACTAACCAGTCTCATAGCAAAGCCTGTTCCCTCTTCCATCCAGTAGTGAAGCTCACCAAGCAACAAGCTCTGCTCGTGGGCTTCCAACCAGCCTTCCAGCTCATAAACGGGAATGCCAGCCAATGTCACTAGGCAACCAAAGCCTCTGGAACAAGAGAAACATAAAAAAAAAGGAACCCAAAGGTGACAGAGACAGTGCTGAAGACAGAGGAAGAATTGCCCAGGAACAAGAAGAGCAATAATAATAGGCTCTAGAGAGAACAGTGGATGTTACATTCCTGAGAGTAAGAGCCTATAAAAATGAAAGATCAGAAAATAATGAACAGCCCTGTGACAAAAGAGGATAGAACAGATTCTAAATTCCTGATTCCCTTTCCAGAATCTACAGAGGATGACACATTGGAAATTAAGTAAACATACTTTGAGCAGCAGCGACTCTCATTCCAATCCATATGTGGACATCTGAAAACCAGTGAGTATGGTTTTTAGGTTGGGTCCTGGTACCTGTTGTACATGTAATCGACAAAGCAACCCTTCTCTATATGAATTATTAGCCTCATTTTATAAACAGAATCCTTAAAGGGGACTTCAATGGGTTGAATCATATAAAATAGTCAGTTCCATAGTTCAAAATGGTGGAATGCCAGCAATTTGAATGATTCAACCTAACTTATGGTTCAGATTTGCTCTGTAGTTTGTTGGTCAAAGTCATAAAGGGTTAGATGGTAAGTCACTGTCATCTGGGACTGCAACTGTCAGATTAGCCTTGAGTCTGAAAGGAAAAGAATATACATCTTTTAGAAGTTGCAGGGTCCTCTTTTTAGGTTGGCTGTGGTCTACTTGCCACAAAACCATATATCTGTGGTCAGTGTGTGTATGTGTGTGCATGTTAGATGAAGTAGTCAATTATATCACCCCAAATTACAAAGAAGCAGAGTCTGTGTGTTGGCAGGAGTGTGGGCTGGGGACAGAAGTCTCATTGCTAGATCATTTGTTAGGCTTATTCCATATGTAGGAGTAGCCCTTCATAAAAGTGCAGACTGCTTTAAGTTTCAGGCAGTAAGAAAACTTCATTTTTAAAATGATTGCCGTTGAGAAATGCTGGCTTAAACACTTTCCCCCTGCTTTATTGGAGGAAATCTTTCAAGAGCAGAAATGCAGAAACTCATGCCTGGTTTTGTTTTTGTTTTTGTTTGTTTGTTTTTGTTTTTGTTTTCAGTCATTTGTTTTAGAGAATCACAAATCCTCCCCTGACACATAATTTCAAGAATAGTCTCATTTCCATAATTAAAAATTGCAGTCTGGGCAACTAGAAATACTCCAAATTGTACTGGAAGTGAAGACATGCATCTTCCCACTTCCCCCAATCAGCAGGGGTGGATTTAGAGCTGGAGGCTGCAACATGGGGCAAGAAGGGAGGGTCCTTCTGCTTTTCTCCTACTCCTATGGGCCACATGCAGGCAATATGGGAAGGGCGTGGCTTGGGGCAGCTGATTTCCCTGATACCCTTAAGCCCTAGCCTTGATGTTCTCTGACATCACCAGAGGTATAAGCTTAACTCTTTGTCTTGTGGTTATTTGGTGGGTTTCTGAAGACCCTTATCATTGGGGATCTTCCAACTGCACTTCCTTAAGGCAGGGGCTATTTTTATTTCCTGGCTGTGTGCCAACAACCTTATCCCTTATATATTCCTTCTTGATATCACTGCACCTGGGTGGGGACTTTGGGGACTCTGGCATTCTTTGCCTGGCAAGTGCTGGAGTGCTGAACGTTTTTAGCATAGTCCTTCCTCCCCCGTGGACATTGAGCAGTAAGCCAGCCCAGGCTTTTCTAGGCTATAGATATTTGTGAGGAGCACAGTCACCAAACCCACACACTTGCCTCTGACATCAGGGACTCAGGCCAAGCTCTCTGCAATGTGTAGCCACATATTTAGGATGAGAAGGACTTGCTCCCATGTCCTGCCCCAAGGTAAGGGGGAAGAAACTAT
Source organism: Myocastor coypus (assembly GCA_004027025.1). Classification (NCBI taxonomy): domain Eukaryota; kingdom Metazoa; phylum Chordata; class Mammalia; order Rodentia; family Myocastoridae; genus Myocastor; species Myocastor coypus. Next base: position 22,684 of record PVJA010019613.1, on the reverse strand, counting down.
GTCACATCACTCTGACAACTTAGACAAAACATTGTCCTTCTCAGCTTTTTCAATCTGTTTCCCTTAGCACGATGACTTCACAGTTGAACTATGTTGCAGCACGGGTCAGAATTTCCTTTTTAAGGATGAATAACATTCCATTGTGTTTGTAGGTCACATTTTGCTTAGGCACTCATCCATCAGCAGACAAATTGCTTCCACCTCTTTGCTGTTGTGACCGATGCTGCTATGAACATAGATGCACAAATACCTCTTTGAGGTCCGCTGTCAATAACTTTATATCCTTGGACATGTATTAAGCTCGGGTTGAAAAGATACATTTTGTTCCCCATCTTTGCAATTCCTGCTGAGGAAGAGCAGCTCCTCACTTTGCAATGACTGTGCCAAATATTGTATTTTTTGGCTTCTCAATCTCACAACGTAGAATACAGCTCATTTTGACTTATTGCTATATAAATCTGCTAAATATGAAAATATGTGGATAATAGAAAACATGTTAATATATGGACCTATTTCTGTCCATACAGATTATGTAGGACCAGACTGTCAATATACAGATATATGCCTGTTTTTGTGAGGCATAGATATGATCTCTGAGTGATACTTGTATATATATCTGCATGCACATGTGTGCAGGCCTGTGGAACAGGTATGTATATTGTACATGCACACACAGAGCTTGTCTGTGAACCCCAAGACATAAATAATCCCAGAAGCTCTGCTAGCTCCAGTTTACAAGGCTTCCTTGGTAAGTACGAGAAAGTAGAAGGCACCTGAATTCAGAGGGTGAGTCCTCCTTCCCCAGCCTGGGAAGAGAGAGGCACCTCCACTGTGGGAAGTGACCACAGAAGCCCTCACCTGCACCAGCGCATTGCTCTTTCCCTTGTGTATTCCGTAGTCCTAGAACAATGATTTGGCACAGCAGAAAGCTTCTCTCAGGGCTTTGCCTCTTAGCTGAATGCAAAGGGAGAGCGCAAGAGAAGTTCCTGCCAAGAGTATCGCATTTATGAACCAAGGTCACCTCCCCACTAGTTGCACTTGAGCCACATGAGCACCACATGTGAGTCATTAAGTACCTGCCATGTGACTCATTCATCCTAACATGTGGTGTCACAGGGCAGTCAGAACCAGTGCAGTGAAGTCAGTATGTTTGTGTGTGTGTACACCTGGGCAAGACCTCAGGAAGGGTAATCAGGATGCACATTAGCTGCACTGGAATATATTTTCCTGGGGCACCAGAGGCCCAGTTCTGTGTTGATGACCAGAACAATGCAGGAATCAATGAAATACTGCCAGAAACCAAAGGCAGAGGCACCCTGCCCTACACAGGAAGGACAAGTCCCAGCTTAGTGGAGTCAGTGGGGCAAGTTTGCTTATAGTAAATTTGATCCTCATTCTGTTGCAGATGGTCAGGAAAACGTAGCCTCGTGGGATTTCCTGGGATTTGACACTTACATTCCCCTTTGCCCAGCAACTTGGAAGCCCATGATGGCACTCTGGACAAGCAACATCCCTGTTAGGAAAGACACTGGAGGTCTGGGTGTTTGCCATGCTGCTGAACAGAGCATGGCATAAATGCAAGGATCAGCCTTCCAGTGGGAGCAAGGTTTACCCAATAAACCCACTAAGCAGGTGGCTTGGGAGACAACGAAAAAAGCCATGCTCTTATCCATCGGACAGATTCAGTGCTATGAGTTCCAGTCCTGGCCTCTGTAAAGATGGGCACACTGCATACATGTTTGCATTCACTGATTCATTGGACACAGAATCAACCATGTTCTTGATACTGAACTTGTGTGTGTGTGTGTGTGTGTGGTGCTGGGGATTGAACTCAGGATGTTATGCTTGCCAGGCAAGTGCTTATTCTACTGAGCTATCGCCCTAGCCCTATACTGAACTCTTGAAATGCAGAAGTAAGGCAAGGTCCTTGCCCTCTTAGATCTGACACAGCATGGTGTAACTAGACAGTAGAAAAAATGAGTGAATGATGTAGATTATGTGTTAGATGTTGAGAAGTACTGTGTAGAAAAGCATAGCAAGGTGAGGGACAGAGCGTGAGATAGGGAAGGACATAACTCTGTAAAGAGAAACAGGAAGGTCTCTCTAATGAGGTGATTTATGAGTATAGATAGGAATGAATGGAGGAAGCATGCTGTGGATACATAGCAGGAAGAGCATGTTGGGCAGAAGGCATGGAAAGACCCTGAGGCAGGAGTCTGCTAAGCTTGTTCAAAGAACTACAGGCATCTAGTACAGAGGGGCCAGTGAAAAAAGTTAAGGTCACAGAGCGAGGAGCACCAAGTTATATGGATGCTACAGGCACTGTCAAAACTTTTCTCTTTCCAGGAAAAAAAAGGAAGATTATTACATGTTTTAATTGGGGAAAGGAGATGATTTTATTTACATTTTTGCTCCATCACTCTAGTCTAGTTTTTGGGGTAAGTTGTTGAGAGGCAGGCTAAAGAGAAAAGCAATATTGCCTCTCATGAGGCAATAATGATAATTCAACTGCAAGGTGTTGGGCCTTGGATGGTAGCACTGAAATGGAGTGGGTAGATTCTGGATATATTTTGAAGACTGAACAGATGGGGCTCACTGATACACTGAATGTGGGACGTGAACGAGAAGTGAAGATGACTGCAAAGCCTGTTGTCTGAAAGATGGAAACGGAAAGTTTGTTTTGAATTTATTAAATTGGATGATATTTATTTGTTCAGTAAAATTCTGGCTTGGTAACTATATAGAGTGTCATGTAAGAAGAGGACACTGAGTCTTGATTTCAGGAGTGAGACAGAGGATGAGGACATGCATTTATGACTCGGTGATGCATTAGTGGCATGTGAGGCCATGAGTTTATCTGAGGTCTCCTAGAAAAGGAGTTTAGATAAAATGGGAAGAGATGGCCAGGTGTAGGGGCACACATGAGATCTGAGCTATACAGGAGACTATGATAGGAGGATCTCAAATTCGAGGTTAACTTCAACAACTTGGTAGGAATCTGTGTCAAAAATTGAAGAGCAGGAGTGTAGCTTTGTAGTGGGACAGTGCTAGTCTAGCATGTGCAAGGCTCTGGCTAGATTCAGTCCCTAGTGCTTAAAAAAGAGTTGGAGACATGGAAGAGAAGAAAAGAGGATAGGGAAGGAGGAGAGAATAGAGAAGAAATTAAAAAGGGAATACAAGAGAAGAGAAACCGTGAATGAATCCTGGGGACATTAGCGTCAGCAGCATAGGCAGATGAGGAGTAAAGGCGGCTGAAATGTTGGTTCTAGGGAGGTACGAGGAGCAATCGAGAGAGACTGGGGTCCCTGACTGAAAAATGGTCGTCAGGAATGAAAGAATGCTCATCTGACACAGACCACTGAAAGTCAAGATGGGACCTTGCCTTAGCGATTGGAAAGCCCTCACAGGGTTAGACAAGGGACTTGACCTAGAAGGGAGAAGACCAAATAGTCTTAGACTAAGATCTTCTGGCTCTTCAAACATGCTCTACCAACCCCTTTCAATGAGTATTTGTCCAGCATAAGTGATAACAAAGGCTCAAGTGTAACATCTGTCAAGTGCTAGGTAATGAGCTTCTTATGAGACTGTTACACAATGCTCAGTGTCCACCACAAGAGATTGGTAAAATTGCAATACCTGTTTTCGTGGGAAACCAGGTTATACCTTGAATTTTTTTTTATTTAGAAATCTGAATTCTTTTTAATAAATCATGGTAAAAGGAAAGCTCCACAGAAGATGCAGTTTATCATCTTTACCATATTAAAATGTATGTTTCAGTAGTACTAAGAATATTCACATTGTTATGCAAGCAGCTTTCGTCCCACAAAGCTGAAACTTCATATTCATTAAACAACCTCTCACTTCCCTCCTCCAGCCTGTGGCAGCCACCATTCTTCTTTCTGCCTCTACGGATTCAACCATTGCATAGTCTTCGTATGAATGGACTCTCACAACCTTTTGTCTTTCGTGACTGGCTGATATCACTTAGCATACTGTTTTCAAGGTCTGTATTGAAGCATGGGTCAGAATTTCCTTCCTTCATAATGCAGAATAATATCCTATTGCATGTAGAGATCACGCTTTGTTCTTTTGCACACTGATGGACACCTGGTTGCTTCTACCTATTGGTTATTGTGAATATGCTGCTATAAATGTGGGTGAATAAGCATCTGTTCAGGATGTTTCAATTCTTCTAATACGTAATAGAATTCTGGGTCCTTATTAATCCGGCTCTGATTAGCATGGCCAAGAGAGGGCTGATTCCTACCTTGGCAGCGTGTCCAGACCCTGAACAAGCACTGCCAGGTATTCTGAATGCTGTACCCAAGACCAAGGCATTAGGAATGCCAACTGTCTGAGCTAAGAGCAGACGGACAGATGAAGATCCGGTGCCTGATCCTGAGATTGTCAGAGGATTCCACAGCAGCCACTATACTTGGTATATGAAGTGACCAACAAAGATTCACAGGTTTAAGTGTGGCTCCCAGTCTGTGGTGCTCTTGGGAGCAACCAGTGGTAGAGCATTTACAAGGTAAATCCCGGCAGAAGGAAGTTAGGTCCCTGGGGATAGAGAGATTTGGGGACCCTGCACTCCCCCTCCTCTCTCAGCCTCCTGATTACTGAGGTAGAAAGAACTCGGACATGTGTTTCCTGTCATGACGTGTTGTGCCACCACAGATCCAGTGCCACGAGGACAAGCAACCATGGGGTGAAATTGCTAAAATGTGAGCCAAAATTAATTTTTCCTCCTTATAAGCTGATTTTTTAAAATATATATATATATATATATATATATTTATTCATTTATTTGTTATAGGGTCTTGCTACACAGCTTGGATTCATAGTGATCCTCCTGTCTTGGCCTCCTCAGTGCTGGGATTACAGCCATGTGTCACCCTGCCAAGTGTTGAGGGCTGGCACGGCAGCACATCATGTAATACCAGGGATTGAACCCTAGTCCTTGTGCTTGCCAGGCAGGTACTTAGACTGCTGAGCTATCTTCTTAGTCCGAACTAACTTTTTAAAGTATTTTGTCATAGTAATGGGAAGTTGATCAGCAAAATGACCAAATATTAGTGAAAAAGAAAGAAGCTCATGGTTTTTGAGTATTCAAAGTAGAATAAATGTTTTAGATCTACTACAGAAAAATGATATTGTAGTGATTAGCTATCCTTTATTCAACTGACCTATACAATGTTAAAAGCATAACACCTTATCTTATTAAAACCTTACATCAACTTTATAGTTTTAATACTGTTATTATTCTGTTTTCTACATGTCAAAACTGAGGCTGAGGGAGATGGGCTCCTCTGCCCAGGATATCCATCTGATGATTGATGTCTGTGGTCCAGCCAGCCCTGCCCGATTCTCAGGCCAAGCCTGCTGTAAGCCACAACTTCGCCTACACTAGGTCCTTGCCCTTGGTTCTCTGTGATGTTACCTCCTGCAGGAAACTAAATAAGTGAGGCCACACCCCACCCACATGAGTGCAAAGCCTTTGCCACTAACCCAGCAACCAGAAGATTTCGACACTCTGATTTCCTCATTTTCCTTCCTGGAATGTGACTGCAGGCCTGCTGAAGTAGGACCAGGCAAGGACTGTGGGTGAATGGACAGAGATATGGGCAGGGACAGCTCTCACCTTTCACCTGGATGGCCACAGTGGTTCCTTCAGCATCCAGTCTTGTCCTCCACCATCTCTGTGGCCATGAATGAGATTTTAAAATTGTAACTTTGATTAGGTAGTTCCCACAGCTACTACGGGGTTTTATTTTGTAATTTTTCTCTACTCTTAGAACAAAAGTTGCATTCCCCGACCCTGGACTACGAGGCCCCATGAGCTGGGCCCTTGCCTACCTCTCCCCACTGATCTCCACCCGTGGGCATGTGGTTCACTCAGGCTGGCCCCTGCTCCTCCATTCATTCTTGTAGTGGTTGATACAACGTGTCAACTTGGCTGGATGACTCAGCAGCCCGTTTCCCTGTTGGTGGGAGCCCCACTCTGGGGTACAATTGGTTCTTCCCTGGAGCGTGACCAGGGCCTGCCTAGGATACGATTGGACTTCTCCTTAGAGCGGGATCAAGGGCCCATCCTGGGGTATGACTGGTTCCACTGTAGGGCGCAATGAGCCCACGTCAGAATGACTGAGCACAAAAAGACTTTTTAAAGGGCTGAAGAAGGAGTCAACACTTCACTTCGTCAGAGAAGCTTCTGTCTTCGCATTCAGACTGAACTTCATCGTCTGGCTTGCAGAGCAAACTCTTGGGCCTCCAGCTTGGATCTTTCGCCATCTGTTGCAGGCTCTTCAGCGTCCATTACAGATACATCAGTCTTCCATCGCAGACCCATCAGCCGACAGAGACTTACACGGAAAGCTGCAGTGAAGTCCAGACCTCGGGATTGAATTCTTCAGTCCGGAGTATGCAGACGCCCTGTGCGAGCTTCCTCATCTGACTCTGTGGCTGACTATTGTAAGCCAATCTTATAATTCCTTATAGATTGTATATTTTGTGTTAATATCCATTCCTTATATTATATCTATTCTTTTCCTCTAAGTAAAACCCTGACCAATACAATTCTCAATTCAAATATCCATTCTCATAGCTCTCCACAGCCACCTCAGTGAAATTAGCATACATCCCACTCCAGTCCAGGTATTTTCTATCTTATGACATCATGTAAAAAGCCAGGACATGGTCTATCTATATAAACTTTTTGACTCAATACACAAAATCTCCCGCCTAGCCATTTGGAAGCTTCCACTTCAGTGGCATGAGGTCCATGCACAGGGCTTGTGAACTTTGTCACCACTCATTTCCGGCATTTTCTTCATCCTCATACAAAGCTCTGTACCTACTAAATAATAACTCCCCAGTCCTGAGAATGACTACTTTACTGTTTATTTCTGAGAATTTGGCTAGTGGTACCTCATGTAAATGAAATCATACAGCATTTGTCCTTTTGTGGCTCACTTATTTTCACTTTACATGGCCTTACAGTTCATCCATGTGGTACCATGGGTCAGAATTCCCTTCCAAAGGCTGAACACTCTTCCACTATATGTCTGTCACATTTTATTTTTTTATCTACTCTTGGACATTGGGTTAATTCTACCTTTTGACCTATCATGAATAATGCTTCTATGACTATTTGAATGCAAGTATTTGTTTGGGGTCTTGCTTCCAATTCTTTTTTGTGTTGCACAACCCTTTGTGTTGTCTTTATAACACAACACCATCTGAAATTACTGAGCTTATCCCTTTGTTTACAGATGTGTTTTCCATATCTCTTGTGTGGTCTCCTTGGATACAGGAAGCATGCCTGCTAAGCATATGATTGTTATCACAGTGATTATAATAGTGTCCAGTCCATGGTAGGCGTTCATACTATAAATATTTTTCAAATGAATGAAAGTTGGGCACAATATTGGTCATTATCATTTCTAAAGTGAGGACATGTCTGAAATACTAAAATGGTGGCAGACATTTTCAGGTACTATTTTAAGATTTTTTTTTTCCCCTTTATCAAATTGAATACAAAGAGCTGAATATGATGGCACATGCCTATAATCCCAGCAATCAGGAAGCTGAGGCAGAGGAATCACTGAGAGCTCAAGACCAGCCTGGGCTACAAAGTGAGCTCGAGGTCAGCTTACCTACATAGCAAGACCCTGTCTCAATAAGATAAAATTAAAAAAAGTAAATGAATACAAACACTTACAAAAGAAACACACATTTTGCAATACATGAAAATGGAAGTTGCCTGGACAGCAGAACATTATGTTATGGTTTGTGTCTACTTGTCCCCCCAAAGCTTCCTGTAATTCATGAGGCAGACTCAGCTGGAGGAGTAGAATGTGGCTTGAAGCCAGAGCCAGAGAGGTGCAAGCCATTAAACTGGTGGCCTGCACTCCACCCGCCTCCCCCAGGGCCTTGGTCTCACCTAGGTGTGGGAGTCATCCTGGACAGGATGGCGCCCCAGCCTCTGCTCCAGAAGCTGTTGGGTGGGGCAGTGATGTCTACAATTGAGGCCACTTTGGGCAGCGAGGAAATGTTTGGAGAAGACAGAGGCACTGACCCTCTCTCCTGAGCAAACAAGGCTCCAAGATCTTGCTACGTAATTGCTGCCTTAAACTGTGAAACTTTCCTTAACTATGAGCTAAATAAACCTTTCCTTCCCGAAGTTTGAGTGTCAGGTATTTGTCCCAGGAACAAGAGAAAAATAACCAGGATGCACAAGGACTTGCGGAAGGAGGTTACATAGAGGAGAAGTGGGAGGAGAAATAGGGAAATGGCTCCAGTGACTTGTGGAGAGCCCATCTGCTGTCTGCCAGGTGAGAAGGAGGGAGGTCCCGACCTAGGGAACTTAGTTTCCCCGTCCCCAGGAAGATCTCACTATCATGTCATGAGCCCATGTTCTTTGCAAGGCCTTTGTTGTCAGGAGCAAGAATGTTTTTCAGAAGAAGAAGTAGCCTCTGAAGCCAGCAAGCTCCGGCAGCATCCTGGGCAAAAGTGCCTGACGAGTGTAGCGAGGTTGACAGTAGAGGTCAGGCTGTCTGAAGTCAGCTGCTTTGCCATCCTTGGTTGGGACCAAGTGGGTGTTAGACATCGTTGCTGTCCATGCCTCTCCCTTTTTTAAAATTAGGTAGGGCTCCAATCTCTATGTTCTGCCCTCTATGCTCTTTTTCTCGTATGTGTGAACATGAAAGTGTGGGTAAGGGCCGGTGGTATAGCTCAGCGGACTAAGCACTTGCTTAGGTAAGCACAAGGGCAAGGGTTCCATCCCTGATACCACATGCCATGCTGGCCCTGTCCACCAGTGTGCTGGACTGATGATAGAGGCGTGGTGGTACGCACCTGGAATCCCAGCACTAGGGAAACAGAAATCAGGAGGATCACTTTGAGTCTGTGCTTTGTAGTGAGACCCTGCACACACACACAAAAAGAAAAAGTGTGTGTGTGTGTGTGTTATATTTAGTGTATGTGAAGGTATATGTGCATATATGTACAGATATAGATATATATACATACATGCACATGTATAAATGTATGTTTGTGTGTGTGTTTAACTATATGGTCACTGAACTCAAACTTGGGTTCAACTCTTATCTGACTTTGTCACTTTTAAGCTTATAAGCTAAAGGATACTGGGTAAAATTTTAGGATAGATTTCCTAAAACTCTTTGAGCCCCTTTTTTTAAGAGAATGAAAAATATTTACAAAATCATTTTTACAAAATTGTAAAGAACTTAATTTTACAAAATTTCACTAAACAAGATGATAGGAATTAAACAATGTTGCCGTATTTGTGTCTTCAAATTAGTTGTTCGGATTCGCAGATGCATGCAAAATTGGTCAAAAAATTACAAAAGAAGAAAAGAATTAATCATTAACTGTTCCTCTGAGTAAACCAGTAGCTATCAGCAGTACAATTATTCAGGCTACTGTGTGCCTTTACATATTATTGCTCAGCAATAAAAAGAGATAAACTCAAGGCTTTTATACATAAACCGATGCAACTAGAGACAATATTTCTAAGTGAAATAAATCAGGCCTGCAAGTGTAAACATCATGTTGTCTTCCTCATGTAAAAATGTGATGGAGTAAATGAAACCTGAAGGCCACAACAGGTGCTATGACAGAGAAAGAAACTGTTCAAAGGGGAGGAACAACTAGGACCAAAGGAAAACAGAAAGTAGCAAGGGGAGGAACTTCCTGATTTTATTTTCTATGGTGTGTGTGTGTGTGTGTGTGTGTCTGTGTAGTGACATAGATAAATACAGATTCTTCTTGATTTAAAAACTCATACTAAGTTGAAAAACTCATTAAGCAGAAAATGCATTCCAGGCACCTCACATACCAGGCATCCAATCACCCTGCTGACTGGTAGCGGTAGCTCTCCACACTGCCCAAATGCTTTAGAAAGAAAGCATCACTCAGCGTATCAGAGACCTGGATAAAGTTGAAATTCAAACTAATAAGTGTAATGTGTCCTTGATATCTGTCGTTTTTATCATTTTAAAGTTGAAAAACTATACGATGAATCATCCTAAGTTGGAGATTGCCCATAGATTGAAAATCCCCTTGCCAGAGGATTTGGGAATTAAGTGGGGTGATGCTTTTATACGTTCCATGCAGTGCCTGAAATATGGTGAGTGCTAGCAAGTAGCAGCTTCCACTTTCACCCTTCCTACTTTGTCATTCAAATTCCTGACCAAAAATCTATTTATCTATCACTTTTTAAGCTGAACAAACTCCTGTATTTTTATTCCATTAGCAGTAATATAAAGAAGAGTATCCACTGCAGCTCTGCAAAAGATGGTTTTATTTCCTAAGCGCATAGCAAAGTACCACATTTGTGACTCCACATTCTATTTTATATCCATTTGCTCACTCAATCTTTACCTTGGTTTGCTCTTTGAAGCTGGTTTTATGGTGCCAATTACAGCTGAGAAGGTTTGGTCTTGGAGAATAAAAGCTCACATACCCAGCAAGCAGCAGAGCTGGCATTAGCCTCCAGTTCTGGGAACGCCAAAGCCATTGTTCTCCCCACATTCTGATACATGAAGGGCCAATGCTGAGACTGCCAAGGGGACTGTGAACCAAGCAGAGGAGACAGTGGAACCTAATGCCTAGGAAAGAGAGAAAGAGAGGCGACATGAATGTGTGGCCCACAGAAAATGCATACTGGGTAAGGTTAGGGGTTGAGACTAGAATGATGACTAGGGATCTGATCACATAAGGTCTCACAAGCTGCATTGAGAAGTTTGGGAATTATCCAAGGGCAAGAGTTTTAAACAAGGAAACAAGGTCAGACTTAAGCTTATAAGGTAATTTTTATTTTTGCACACCCAATAAACACTCCCCAAGAATTACCAAGCTCCAGGCCTGGGAAGCCCTTTGGAAAGGCAACAACAGTGAGAGCTGGCTCGAGCCCCATGCTGAGCATATCAGGCTCTAGAGTACAGAGCAGCTGGGTCTTGTATTGCAAGTAGGAATTCCAGAACCCCACCCCGGTGCCACTGTGGACCTAGGTGCCCAGCCATAGCACCCAACCTGGAGGAGGGAAAATAGTAGCTTCTACTACTGTTGGAGCATCAAGAGACAGACTGGGTTACTCTTTTTGCATGTTTTGCTCCTATATACACTTTGCTTCTGCCCCTACAAACAGCAGGCTAACCTAGAAGGTTGCCTAGGTATTCAGTGGCAGGCTACATGGCCTTGAGGGGAAGCTTCAGAGAAAGCCAAGTGCCTTCCAGTGAGAAAGAGGGAAGGTTCCTCATGACTTTGAAGAGGGTCAAGGTTTCCATGGAGGTGGACAAGGGGCACGTTCTACTCAGATAGCCAGATCCTGCATGACAGTACCAGAGATATCTACACACAGCGGGCCACATAAGAAAGACAAGGAGAGAATCTGCAGTGTCATGGTTGCAGAATAGGACTGAAGACATATTTCAGATAGGAGCCTTCCAGATAGTGCATTGCCCTAAAGAAGAAGGCAGTGCCCATCTTTCCTCTCGCCAGCCACTGAGATTGTGCTCCCAGCCATATCAGCAAGATGCAGACTCTGGGTCAGATTTAATTAGACTTCAAGGATATATAATGATGGGATATTTCTTGTACGCTTGAATTGTAAAACAGGACTCCTGCCCAGGACACCTATAAATAGGGCATTATTCTTATATGATGGTCCTTCCTCTGGCAGTGTTTGGTTGTCAAAACAGACCTGAACTCAGAAAAGTTCACAGGAAGGAGAAATGACCACTGGTGCATGCAAAGCAATGCCACAGGCTCAGGCTGCGGAGAGGGTGCCAAGCTTCAGAGGAGCCAGGTCATTTTTCCATGTCCTCCTGGACTTGTTTGGGTCTGGTCCTGAGCCTCTCTCTGCAGACTTGTACCACCTTGAAAGTTTTTCCTTCTTGCTCCTCCCAGAATCTCGGCCTTCCTCGGAGGTTAGTGTACAGGGCTCAGCTCAGATCTCACTCTCTGTGGGCTCCTGGAGGAAGAAGCAGAGTGAAGGCACAAAGACCTATGTCACCTCCCATCCATGAAACTTTATTACTGTATATACGAGCTGAGCAACATTGTAGCAACCAAATGGCAGTAACGTATAATATTCCACACCCACATTCCCGCACCCTCTACTGCATGTATACAGCGTGCCCGTATTATTGATAAAAGACGTGCACTAAAGACTTCGATGATATATAGAATGGCAGATGTAAGCCACATGGCCTTTCCAGGACCAGTCCCCCGTGTTAGCCTTGTGTCTTAAATTCTGTGTCTGTGGCAGGAATTCCAGAGAATTTTTTTTTTTATTGTTAATACCACATACTTGGGCTTTCCATTAGAATTTCAGTTCATGGTGTATATATATAGTATTTACATGAATTGATCATGCAGCTTCTTCTACAGATATCTTACATGCATTGTATATATTTTTGATAAATATATAAACATGTTTAGATTTTTGTTCCAAAGTTTTTTTTTCCCCCCTTGGAGAATTGGGATGGGATATATCATAGCCACCTACCTAAGATGTGACAAATATGGTGCCTCACGGAAATAGCTTTCTCATCTATGAGGTGGGGATGCTAATAAAGCCTAATTCATAGAGTTGGTAGAGTGAGACTGAAATACAGTACATAATGCACAAGCAAATCATTCCAGGCCTGGATGTTTGGTTTAAATTCTCCAAAGCAGTAACTGACTGTGGTGTGTTTATCCAGGACAAGGGTCTCTCAAGATCTAGGTGGCCAAAGAAGAGGGCCCATGTGAAACAAAAAAGCACATAAGCCAACAGTCTAGCTGGTGGGGAAGGTGGCCGCCAAGGTGGGGTGGGCAAGTCTGCAATGACTGATGTGTCTGGAATCAACAGGAATCTAGATCTCGTGGCTAAAAGAAACATGGAGTTTTCTCAGCCCTTTTGCTCTAACTTACACATTTAGGCATCATAGTGGCCAGCTTGAAGTCGCACAGTGTACTGAAAGCAGGGGCTGTGTCCTTTTCACCCTGCATCTTCTCTAAAGGGGACAAGGAGGGGCACCCATCACGTCTGAGCCTTCTGCCTCCTTTCCTTCCGTGCTCTACCTCCGTGCCTGTGGCTGCAGGGTTGTCACAGCCTCAGCCTGTCAACAGCCTGGAATCCCAGGCTGCAGGAAGTTCTGGGCTGCTGCATCCTCTCCCGCCCAGCCCTGGCCACCTGCACAAGCAGGTTCCACCCACTCCTTCCAGCTGAGCAGGTCTGGTGGCCGCACAGAGCCCTCCCTCTGTACCTTTGCACAGGCAGCTCCCTTTATCTGGTATGCCCTTTCCTTCTTCCCACCCATCTGAGTGCCTCGAATTCTGCTGAAAGCCACCTCACCTGGGAGACCATCCCTATGCATGTTCCTTCCACGCCCCACTTCCCAATTGCCGTGGCCTTTCCTCCTGCTGCCCACCTCTTCTGTGGAGCACACAATTTTACACTGCCTGCTAATTTTAATTTTCTCATAAGTTTTCAGGCAAAGGCAGAGAGTCAGTGCTCTGCTGGGTGCTTAGAAGCTGGTCAGGCAATGTTTATTGAAAGAGCAAGGCAGGGTATGAATGGAGTGAGGAACTGGCTCTCATCTGCCACCTGCCAGGCCCATCATAGACTTGTGGGTTGGAACAGCAAGTGCCCTTCTGCCCCCAGGTTTTCCTGGTACAGGAGGTGAAGGCCCTGGTTAGACCAGTAATAACAGCCCATCAAGGAGGTTGGGGCAAGCTCCATATCAACGATGGCTCATGACATCTTACAGTGACCTTAACCTCATTCTTACTTCACAAAGGAGGAAACTGAGACTGAGAGAAAAAACTTAATTTGGGTGGCATCTCAGAGAGAGTATGTGCCTGGAGATAGCTGTGCCCAGGAGCACCTCAGGGGCTGTGTAAGCCAGCGCTGAAGGGACCATGAAAACCCAGGCCACAGGCTGAACTGGGCATAAAAACATAGAAGTGAGGCCTGGAACTGACTCAGCGTGAGATTGATTTTTCTGCCTCTGTCTCTGTCTGCCTCTGCCTCCACCTCCATCCCTGCCCCCCCCCCTTTCAAAAATCTGTGGTTCTTTTGACCTTCAAAGTTTCTCTAGAAGAGAAGATAAGAAACATTTTATTCATTACATTCGGCTTACAGGGTTGCAAAATGAGGGTCAGAGAGGTAGGAGCGTGGCGCAAGGCTGCTCAGAGACCAGACAGTAAATGTTCCTTTTTAGCCTCCTTTTTCACTAACCTTTTCTCTCCACTGCCTACAGGGAGACTCTACTTCAGAGACACATTCTTCTCTTCCAGCATTTGCTCAGGCTGTTCACCTGCCTGAATGCCCCTCCCCAACTCAAACTGCAAGCCCCTGTCAAAATCTAACCCAAGTACCCTCCGATCTGAACAAGTCTACCTTGAAGACTCTCATCCTATGCCACGACTCCACTTAGGAATACAAGTGCCTCCACATCATGGAATCTCAGACAATATTTCCAGGAAGGAAATGGTGCTCAGTAAACTTTGGTGGAACAAAGGTAGGGATGAGCAAGTGAATGAGGACATGGGTCTTTCACTTCTCTGTGCATGTGGCTGGGGGAACACATTTCAGGGAGGTCATTTACAAAGGTCCCAGAGCTAAGTCAGAGCAGGTGTTCTCTTGTGCTCAGTAGCCTGAACTGGTCTGAAGCAATGCAGCCTTCCAGGCCACACCCCCAGCACAACTGGGCTTCCTGAACAGGCCAACAGCCAACACCATGGCCCCAGCAGGCCTGGCGCCAGAGAGCTGCCCACTGATCTCCAGGAAAGAGCACAGTCTGCGGTCCTGCCCACTCACCCGTCCTGCCAGTTGGGTGACTGTCCACAAGGCCCGCAGTTTGGGGAAGAAGGAAAAAGGGAAATCAGGTTAAACCAGATGGCCAAGCAGGCCTCTTAATCAGCAGCTGGGGAGCCCTGGGGCTGAGGGTGAGGTGTGACTGCTAAGCAAACCCGAGTAGAGTGGATAAGAGCAAAGGCTCTGTTGAATCCAAGGCAAATCCTGCCCTTGCATGTTGTGGCATAGGCAAGATGGGTCCCTTTCTAAGGTGCTGGAGATTCATCCGCATAGTGCAATGAATGTTCACCTGCAGACAAAAGCTGACTTGAAGTAGCTTTTGTTCTTGTACAGCTTAAAATCATTACAACATCATGTGTGTGTGTGTGTGTGTGTGTGTTGTATATATGACATATGTGTATGTGTAGATGGCTCTCCATATCAGCAAGTTCTGTCTCTATGGATTCAACAAACTGTAGATCAAAAATATTCTGGGAAGTGCATTACACCTCCCCCCAAAATATATACTTGTTGACTTGTTATTATTCCCTAAATAATACTGTTTAACAAGTATTTACATGGCACCTACATTGTACTAGGTATGATAAGTATTTGGAGAAGATTAGAAGTATATAAGTCATGGGTAATTGTCATGCAAATAGTATGCTATTTTATATAAGGAATTTGAACACTGGCAGAAGTTGGTATCCATGGAGTTCCTGGAATCCAGCCCCCTCCAATACTCAGGAACAACTCTGTGTGTGTGTGTGTGTGTGTGTGTGTGTGTGTGTGCGCACGCGCGCGCCTTATACCAATCCCCCTCCCTTAAAAGGACCAGGATTTATTCTGGGTTTTCTATTTTTAATTTCCCTCTGTTTCTTCCTTGATTCTTATTTCCTGCAGTTGAGCATGCTGAGGACTTTGCTGCCTGCAGTCCCCAGTTCCTGGGCTCTTTCCCTCCCACTGCCACCCCCATCCACAAGGCCACTCCTTTACCAGCTTCAGAACTTCATTCCCACATCTCCTGGTCGTCTGGGGGATACCTCCCCTGATGACCTTGCTGAAAATTATAACCTTCCTGCTCCACCCCTGCCCTTACTCCCTTCCCTGACCTGCTTTCTCTCCAGAGCTCTTACCCCACTTGACCTTCTGTCATTTCCTGCTTGGCCCCATCGTCTGCCTCTCTGCAGGAGGGCAGGGATTTGTATCTGTCTTGTGCTAGCCTTGTCCGCCCTGAAAGCATGCCTGCTACAGAGCAGGCCTTCATTAAATAAACAAGTAAGCAGGTATTTGACTTTGTAATGTCCTTCTGTGGCAAAATCAAAAGCAAACAGCATTGTCAGCTTTCAGAATTGGGGACAGAGGGAAAGAAGGAATTCCACTGGTCTGTGAAAGCCTTGAATTACTGGGAAAATGTGGGCGAAAATATGGGCACATGTCGCAGCACATATAGCAAGACTCCCTGACTGGTCGCAGCCATGTCCCCACCCTTTCTTTCCTCCTCAGCCCTTATCTGTCCTCCCAGGCTGTTCCTGGGTCCTGTAGCACTCAAGGGCCCTCACTGGTTTTTCCTGCACTAAGTCTTAAAACCCCTGTCTTTTTCATCCTTTTCTTCAAGCATCCGCTTGTAGCCCTGGCTGAGAGAAGCAGCCAGGCTGTGGCAGGCATCCGGAAGGGTGGGTCCTCCAAGAGTCCTGACCAGGACTCTGTCTCAGAAAGCCAGGACACAAGTACTTGCTGATCCAAGGTCACAAGTGAGCAAAATCAAAGGCATTGTTAGTCTGTTTGCTTCTCAGTTCCAGGCCTGAGGTTTAGAAAAGTCTCTGTTGAATTATGAAGATGGTCTTGACTCAGGGGGCCCAGACAGGAAGCCCCAGAGAAGCAGGTGAGCTGATATCTACTTACCTGAGAGAGGGCAGGGCCAGCTCTTAAACCCTGGACCAAGGCTAGAAGGAAACTCAGAGATAAAAATAATTTGAGCCTGGAGAAGAATGAGGACCTTCCAGATTCAGGGACTAACTTCACATCTCAGGTAGAAATACTAAGAATCTGATTTCCCCCAAGTCCCCACCCAGGGCTCCAACCATTGGTCTGTGCTTCAGAGAACTCTTCTTTGCTTCTGTATGACAAGCGACGAGTGGCAGGGGAGAAGGCTGATCATGGGCAGTTGCCTTGGGGGGGTCACGTGTTGAGCTCAGGTATGGAAGCCGATGTCCAGACGTCTGTCCAGACCTTCCCATAGGCTGGAGACCATGGGGTGTGTGGGGAGTGGGGCAGGTAGCAGCTACATATCAATGTGAAAACCCAAGGAGCCCCATTTCCTGAGCTGGCCTTCAGATCCCTGGGAAGCTCTGCAGTCATGCTGGAAGATTCAACAAATTTTATTTAATAGTTTGTTAGTGTGGCTGAATGCTTTGGAAATACTCAGACATAAAGTCTGTGACCCTGCCTGGGAGCTTGTAACCCCAGAGTATATGCTGCAGCGTCTGGCTTCCAGCATGGCCGGCCGAGGCCAGAGGAAACTAATGGCCTTAGGAGAGGCGGGGACTTGGGAGGCCACTGCAGAGTTTCCTTGCGTCGGCGCTTTGCGTGTGAGCTCCAAGGCCATCCTCACATTAGGAAACTCAGTTACAAGAGTTTGGCCAAAGTGACACAGCTGGGAACCTAGGGACCATGGATTCTCACTTTCCTCCAACAGTAAGCTGAGTTTGAAACACCAAAACAGCCAGGAAAGATGGTTTTTACTGTCTGGGAGGTCACTGTTGGCCTGGCTTCTGCCTGGCCTGTTTCCAGCCAGATAGAGTGTGCAGAAGCTACCAGCCTGTCCTCCTGGCTACTGCTACAGTCTGAGCCTTTGCTGCTGACTTGACTTCTCAGAAAAGAACTTGATTTCAGGGTAGTGAGAATGACTGCGCAAAATACCTTCAGATGTGTGGGTTTTTTGTTTTGTTTTTGTTTTTTGTTTTTGTTTTTTGTTTGTTTGTTTTTGTTTTTTTTTTTTTAGAAAGTCAGGTTTGCCTTTATTTTTCCTGAGAGGCTTCTGGGCCTCTCTAAGACATATTCCTAGTGACAGCAGATCTTCCACAATGTTTATTTTATTGTTTTGGAGGAAATGAGCTGAAGCACAGGGCTCTGCCAGATCCCGACACACTCACATGTAGGACTTGTCACCACCAGTTCGCTTCGCCACTGCAGTCTTACCTCTTCTCATTTCCTTTCCTGGGAAAGGCTGCAGGCTCCACCTCCAGCTACCTACGCAACCGTCACTCTTCTGCACATGCGTGCTGCTGCTCCTGGGCTGCTTCCCCCTCCTTCAGCCCGCCAGGAACTTTTGTTTCATTGGCCAACTCAGTCCCTGACTCTTAAGATCCCTCCCACTTGTCTCCAAGCACTTAAGTCTTCTTCTGTGAGAGGGTTCCACCACCTAAGGTCTCATCAGACCTGCGTCTTGCCTTTAATAACTCCCTAGGCTTGAGGCAGGGATGGGATTGGACTTGCTTTTTCTGTTCCAGCGTGCAACCATGCCAGGAAGGGGCTGCTGAGTGTGTGGTTCTCTCTCCAGGGAGTCATCTGACAGTCATCCCCTCACCTGCTATTTTCTTGCTGCAGAGGAGGGACCCCACCACACTGCTCTTATTGCTGCCTGTATCACTGGAGTGCTGAGAAGCCCTTTCCCAGAATCTGTGAAACACTGAGCCCAGCCTTTCAGTCTGTTCCCCTCTCAGGCCTGGAAAATCGGTCAAATTGTCTTTGTCTTTCTCCAACTTGGGCAGAGAGAAAAAGCCACAACAGACTCTTGTCCACGATGATTCATCAAAAGTCAAAGTGACATTTGACCCTTTTCTCAACAACTGCCAGACTTTTCTCTGGGGAAAGAGGAGGTGTCGCAATGAGGAAAGCCAAGACCTGCTCCAAGTGGCCACCAGAAGTCCAGGCTGGCAGTGTCTGTTAAGCGAGACCTGGGACCAGTTCCCTGGGGACAAACTGACACAGCATCAGGGCAGAGGGGAGTGGTTGGGTGCCAAACCACATGTGTGGCAGCTGCACTGCTGAGTCACGTTCTTGCATGAGGCCTGTGGGAAATCAAAGCCAGAGGCAACGATCTCCAACAGCCTGGCTAGTGCTGACTCCACCAATTTCCTGGCCTTCCAGAGCCCTGCCTTCCTCAGACAACCCTCCCACTCTAGAGTACAACTATTACTCTTCTTTGCACACCATACTCCCCTTCTCTGAGTGACAGCACCCCAGTTTTCCTGGGAGACACTCTTCTCTGTCTCAGCCCATGTGATTAAGGGGAGTTTGATTCTTTTCTTCCCTCTTGGTACACAACAGTCATGTGGTCAAGGTGAATCCAACCATAACACTCTTTCATGCTTATGATTAACTCCACAATATAAATACAGCTGACTTATGCAAATGAGACTCAGTTCCAAGACTTTTGTCAGAAATGTTAGGAAAGAAACCTTGTTTGTGTACAGATAGCACTGACTGTGCAGATGTGCCAACCTGGAGGAGCTGGGGCCTCTGTGTGCACAAAGATTGCCTGCTCTCAAGGCTGCCCACAGGAAGGCAGGCAGTCAAGAGGGAAGAAAACCAGGGATCCAGCCTCCCTTATATACCTGGGAGCTACTCAGCTGTGTGTATAATACCTTTTACTTCACCTTAAGTGTGTTTGAAGTTGAACTCCTGTCACTTGCGTACACTAGATTCTGCCTAACTATACTTGTATAACATCTGTTCTTTCTGTTTTCTCTCTCTCTCTCTCTCTCTCTCCTCTCTCTCTCTCTCCTCTCTCTCTCCTGGTTATTTCACTTGTTTGTGTTGTGTTTCAGACAGGGTCTTGCTATATAGTTCACACTGGCCTCACACTCACAGTGATCCTCAGACTTGTGAGTGCTGGGGTTACAGGCATGCGCCACCACACCTGGTCTTGTGGCCTTGTTTAAGTCTCGCTATCTTGAACATTTCCTACCCTGGGTGATGGGACCAGGGTGCTAATATAATTACACAGAATCCCAGTGGGACTTAGCTGACTACCCTTGCCTGCGCTTTGAGTTTATTTCAGTGATCTTGCAACTTGATATGTGCGTCTAACTAGGGAAGAGATTGAGGATCAGGAGGCAGGAACTTGGGTGCAGTGAGCAGCAGGACTAAGACTCCAGTTCACATCCTCTGGCTCCAAAGCCCATGCTCTTCAAGCCCCAGCGTGCCCCAGCTCCTTCACTCTAGGAACTACCACCAATAAGTCCTATTGCTTCTCCCACAAAGATAGCAGATCTAAGGTTGTGTTAAGGTTTGTGTCGAGACGTCACCCCAAAGCCTCATGCAGTCCCACGGTGGGCTTCTAGAATCTTTCATTGATTCATAGTTCAGCTCCAGGATTCCGGATATGAGGGCTACACCTGCCCTGGTGCAGGAAGCCTGCACACAGTGTAAGGGAGGAAAGAAGTTTGCTCTCTGCTGCTCCTCCCTTTTTCTCTGGCTGCTTCATTGTCTTCCACCACAGTGACAGTTGCCCCTCTGTCATGTGCCACCCTGCCTTGGAGCCAGCTGATTATGGACTGAAACCGCCACATGCTGTGAGCTAAATAAACCTTTCCTTCTTTAATTTGGGCATTGGCTATTTTGCTTCGGCAAAGAAAGGAAAGTAACCAAGACAGATGGGAAAATTTTGGTTGCTTAGAAACACGAAGATATGAGTGTAGCCAGGTTCTGTTAAATATTCTGAACTCCATAGGTACTCATTAGGGAAACTAACAGTAATTTAAGCTCATCATTTTTCTTCTGCCCTCACTGCCCCCACTGCAGCCTCCATACGCACCTTTAATTTTGTTGCTGCCCTTTATCCTTCAGTGTGGCCCACATGCCCACAGCTGCGCAATCTCTGGGGTCAGGGATGGAGTGCTGAGGATGTTATCTGTGTCACCAGCTCTCCCCTGAATCACCACTGAAGCCAGATAGATTGGGGAGGGGAGAAAATTTCCCAGGACAAATCAAAGTGCTGTGATGAGCGAAGATAACCACTGACCACCCCCCTCAAAAAAAAAAGACTTCCAACCTAAAACCTAAGTCACCCAAAGCAACAATAGCCAGTGTGGTTCCACAGGATGCTGAGCTCCAGGCATGGTACTGGAAAGACAAAAAGAGACTGAGCACAGAATAGACACTGATGCCAGGAGTGAGGAGTGAGGAGAATCTGTGGATGTAGCTGAGCTGCCAGGATGCCATAGAGTTAGGCAAGAACCAGGGAAAACTAGGGTATTGTGGGAACAGCTCATGTTTCTTGAGGGCATGGAAGGGGGTGTAGCAGTCAAAAAAAGTCACCCTGAGGAAATAACATGGGAACTGAATTTTGGTGGAAGGCAGCTTTTGGTAGGATGGGACAATTAGGGGCAGCACCTCTGACAGAGGAGACAGCATTGCAGAGGTACAGAGGTATGAACAACTTGGCATGCTTGGAGAAGACAGTACTGATTGGTGGCAGTGAAGGGAGGCAGGGCCTTATCTCAAGGAATAAAGAAAACAAAACAGCAGAAAGCACTTCCCAATAGCTTGGATCACTTGTTCTGGACTTTTATCTAAGCTTTGCTAGTCATCCTAGGGGAAAGGGTATGTCCTGGGAAGGGGAAGGGCTCATTTGAACAAGACACAAAAGTGCCTAGGGAGTTGGGTGTGAAACAGGAACACCAGGGAAGCTTGAAATTCCAGCAAGGGAAAAGGGGCTGGGACAGAGAGGAGTGAGCTGAGGAAGGGAGAGGTCGGTGTGGAAATCAATGATGACATCTATGGGCAGCCCTGCACAGGACCTGGGAGACACAGAGAGTCATGAAACAAGGCTCCTGCCCTACAGGCTCCGGGCTGCTGGAGAGACAAAAAGGCAAAGACCACAGAGTGGCTGAGCGGCTACCAGCGGAAGCCTCGGGGTTGTGGAAGAAGCACTTGCTCCAGCCCAGGACTATGGTGAAGGCTTTCCAGAGGAAGGGCTCTTGAAATCGGTCCTCAGTGGATGAATAGGAGTTTGTTATTTAGAAAGTGAGGAGCTCTTGTGATTCCCTGCATCCGGGTTTTTAAGACTGGTGAACTGTGGGTGGTGGCTCATACCTATAATCCCAGCATTCATGAGGCTGAGATAGCAAGATCTCTGTGAATTAGAGGCCAGCCCAGGCTACGTAATCAAGATGCTGTCTCAAACAAAACAAAACAAAACACAGTAACAAAAACACTGATGAGACAAGTGTCTGGCTAATTTCTTTCCTTTTTCTTATTCTTCAAGAGGATAAAGACTCTGTCTTGCCCCGTTCATTAAATTATCACCTATGTAGCTCAGGCCTTAACCTACAGTTTAGCTCTTTGCAATTTTATTTACGACAGTTAACTGGGGTGTGAAAATATTAAATGGAAAATTCTAGAAAGAAATAATTTGTAAGTTAAAATAAAATTACTTTTATTATAATGCATGATTGTTCTATTTTATTATTAATACTGTTAAGCTCTTAGGGTGCCAGATTTTTAAATTAAATTATCCTAATTATGTAGTTAACAGGGAAAAATGCATGCAATAGGGTTTGGTGTTGTCCATAGTCTCAAGCATCCACCGGTGGTCTTTTTTTAAATTTAATATTTTTATTGTTTAAATTTAACAATGGTTATATTACATATTTTCATCATCAGATCAGTTTAGATTAATACATATAGGTATATAAGATTGATCAAACAATTAAACATTAACCCTTTTAAATCAACATTACTTTTTTTTTTTCTTTTCCCCTTTCTTTTTTTTTGAAAGTTGACATATTACATATTGTCCTCACAGTCGTTTTACAGAGTACAGTGTGTGGGCATGACCCACCTCCCTATTGATGTTGCCTAGAAAAAAAA
>PVJA010019612.1:9479-38264 GCA_004027025.1 Myocastor coypus | reverse complement strand
TTTTTTTTTTTTTTTTTTTTTTTTTTTTTTTTTTTTTTTTTTTTTTTTTTTTTTTTTTTTTTTTTTTTTTTTTTTTTTTTTTTTTTTTTGTCTTTTTGAGACAGGGTCTCGCTATGCAGTTGAGGCTGGTCCTGAGCTCACTTTTGTAGCCCAGGCTGGTCTCGAACTCACACCAATCCTCCTGCCTCAGCCTCCCGAGAAATGTCTTTTTTTTCCTGGGATGTGGAGATGGTAGTTGAGACTGGGCATGGTGGCAGCGTGCACCTGTAATCACAGCTCTTGGGAGGCTGTAACCAGGAAGATCACTAAAAATCTGATCTAGTAGTAAGACCCTGAACACCCTGGAGACCCTTCCCTAAAATACAAGAAAGAAAAGAATTTTTATAAAAGATATTAATTATTAGCAAATAATTGTGGAGAACTGACCACAGTTTTGAGGGCTCACGTATGTAACATAAATACTTTTTCTCTATTCCTAAGTACAAATGCATGCATATGCAAACAATACACAGCAGGACTTGTAGTATAAACTGCCAAATCAAAGGATTTAATATTTGTTCAACTCCTCTTGTAGCCAGGGTTTACATATCTTTTCTTGCTTCCATTTTGCATGAGGCTACTGTTTCTGAGGTGGTTTTTTTTTTTTTTTTTTTTTTTTTTTTTTTTTTTTTTTTTTTTTTTTTTTTTTTTTTTTTTTTTTTTTTTTTTTTTTTTTTTTTTTTTTTTTTTTTTTTTTTTTTTTTTTTTTTTTTTTTCTTTTTTCTTTTAAGTGTTTTTAGTTTCTCACAGTGAAGAAATCCTCTACATTTTGAATTTCATTCTATATTTACCTCAGTCTCTGTGCTCTTGTGCAGATGTAATTTACTCCTCTTTGTGACAATTGTATGATTCAACGTAAAGATGTTTAATAGAAGAAAAATAAAAGATTCTTTAGAAAAGAAAGTAAAGCCTAAGAACAGCAGTTTTCACAACCATTAACAATTGCTCTGTCTTAAAAGAGGTAAGCTGGTGTCCCAGCTGGAGCCTAGGAGGGAGGCAGAGACCCGCAGGGCACTGAAGGCAGTGACCTGGGGGGTGGCGTGGAAGCCCACGGGGCAGACTAGGGCATCACCCCTGGCCTCGACCCCGAAATGGCGCTGCCAGGAGCACCTGCTGAAGCCGCGGCCCACGGGTAAGCAGATCAACACCGGGTACTTCCTGGAGGCAGTGCCGCATCTACCACCCTTCTTCAACTGCTTTGGGTCCCCAGTCTTCATGCCTATCAAGCCAGGAAGAAGTGGCAACATGATGAAAATCAAAGCCGTGTCTGACACCAACCCAACCAAGTTCCAGACACTGCAGAACAACTTGGAGGTGGAGAAGAAAATGTGGCAGTGATGTGGTGGAAAAGGGGCTTGTGCTTCCTCCAGATCTTCCTCCAGAGCATCTGTGATGGCAAATGAGAAGAGAACCACCCCAACCTCACACTTGTCAACTGGACTAAGGCCTACGAGAAGGCCCTCAAGAAGTACCGTGGCTGGCTTGTGCAGAAGATCTTCCACGCAGCACTCTACGCAGCGCCCTACAAATCCGACTACCTGAAAGCACTCTCCAAGGGGCAGAATTTGATGGAGGAGAAGTGCCTGGAGAAGATCCACCTCCTCCTGGTCAACTACACGGCCACCATCAACGCCACCTACCAGATGTATACCAAGAGGAATGCAGAGCTCAACTACAAGGTGTAGGCGGCACCTGCATTGGACGGCAGACAGGAGGGAGCAAAGCCGCCTGTGAACCAAGCCCCGCAGTGGACCACCCACCCACAGCCCACAGACTGGACTAGGCTGCAAGGGACAGCCCTGGGGATTTTTTTGGCCTTCCTTTTTCCAGTTTATTCTAATGGAGCAATAAATAATGACCTTCTTTCGTGTTTACTAACCCAGACTGACTGTACACCTTCATTGCATTGTGATAAGACTCAGTTAACCAGCCGGGCTCTGGGATGCTCAGCTATCATTCCAGCTGCATGGGAGGAGGAGATGGGAAGCTGAGATGGGATAATGCGAAATCTTACCCCAGCCTAGAGTAAATCATCAAGATCCTATCTCAAAATAAAAATTGGAAGAGTTTGGGGTGTGGTTCTGTGGTATAGGTGGCTAGTAGGCCCGAGGCCCTGGGTCCGATCCCTGGTGCCACAGAAATATAAACACAAATAAATAAAATTAACATTTTTATTGAATCAACTCCTAGGGTTTTGCTCCCCAAGCCCCAAAAAGCATGGGGTACATCTGCTGCTCTGAGGAACTAGCTGGATGATGACTTGGGTATTTTAGGGATCATGAAAACTCTGATTCAAAATTTTGCAAGATCCTTATTGTAGCATTCTTCACAGAAGCAAACTGGCGTATGTTCTGCCATGGTTTACACAGCCCAGCCTCACAGTACTGTCATCAGAAGCTGTCGGCCTAGGACCAATTTTTTTTTTTTTTTTTTTTTTTAAATGGCTGTAACCAACCAGAAAGCCTTTGATGACCAAGAGGCCATTTCTTTGCAAGCTACTGGGCACAAACAATTGACCTTGGATGCATGTATCTACATTCTTCTGCATAACTGTTTTCTTCAGGTACAGTTCTTTTAACCTAAGATACAAGTAGATTTTTTGTACTATGTTAGTGCCAAACATAGTAACTGTGTTAGAATCATGGCACCAAAACTTGGGCAGCATAAACATGCATACTCCTGGCTTAGAACACCATGGAATTCTGTTTATCCCATTATTACAGCATGACCAAGCTTGTGCATTCCACTCACAAACAGAGAGCTTACGAAGCTATCTGCAGCATCGTAAATACCTAATAAAAAGCTTAAAATGTAAACTTCCGAAAACTTTTCCATTTCCATGTACCTCTGTCTTGTCTTCCACTCACCCAAGAATGTACCCTGGGCAGATTAAATCACAAAGATAAAGAATCCATTTTGAGAATGTTTCTGTTGTACATTTAAAGCAGTTTTTTTTTTTTTTTTAATTCTATTTTCTGGTTACATGTTATTTCCTCTTATCATCCGACTGCTCTAATGTTAAGGAAATTTATTGTGTAGCCCAAGGCCTTGGAGGATAGGATCACAGCGCTCTATAACTATAGATTTGGGGATGCTATTTCAAACTAGCCAAATTGTGCTCATTGAAGTATAGTTTAATACTTCAATTCAATACTTCCTATAGTTGAAGTATAGGAAATTAAATGTGCATGTTTGACTGAAAATACAGGGAAAGCTCTGTACTGCAACTAGTAAAGAAATTATGTTCATGTCTAAATGGTGTTTTGATAATTGTGTGCAACTCTTTTCTGAAGCCTCACTCCACTACTTAGAGGCAACATTATTCTCTCATCTCTGCTTTTACGGTTCTTTTTATAAAACCCCTTGTGTACACTTACTTGATTACAATATAACTTCTTTTCTATGGTTTTCCCTCTAGACAGTGACTAAATTCTAGGCGAAGATGTGCTTTACTTTTTTATGCTCCAAACATATCTCATTGTCTAGTAATTTATTAGACAATCTAAGATATTTTCAAAAGTTAGCTTTTGTTTCAGGTGATTTTAATTGACAATAAGATAAAATGTCTAAGCACTGACTTGACTAATAAGAGAGCTATGGTTTGTTTACAACAATTTTGTGAATTGTCCCAAGAGTAGAGGATGGGAGGAGGTCTAGACAGTGAAATGAAGCCTAAAATCACCAGAAAATATTAATAGGAAGGTGGGAGTGGTCTGAGTTGAGGTCAAAGTTTGTAGTGTGAAAGATCCCTTAGCAGCTTGTGTAGAGATGTCCACAGGTGACATGCTGTTGGTGACTGATCTTATTGTTCACTCGGTCTATGACAGTGACTCATTTCCCTGGATGCATCAGGTTACAGATGCCAAGACTGCCCTCCCTGAAGTCATTCCTGTGGGCCACAGCCTGACGCTGGCTTGCAGCCTTCCCAGAATAATAATTTCAGTCTTCCCTTTCAACACAAAAACTCTCTGCTTTATTTCACGTAGATTTGGCTTTGTTCTATCTTAACTGACAATGTTGAGTGAATTTGGCACAAAACGACACACTTTTAGGCATTACTAAACCGCTTCAGTTATCAGAGCGAGGCTGCAATGCAGAGTCTTTCTCTGGAAATGAGATGCAGGCTTTGTGGATTAATTGTTGTTTAATGCATAGTATCTGGAGAAATGGATCGCCATGTTTGCTGCAGAGAACTTGTGGCACAAATGATTGGGTGAATGAAGAAATGGTTATAAGAATTGCCAGAGGGAAAAGCAGAACAGATCTTTTTGTGCCACTGTGCAAATTCAACTTACAGTTTAAATCTTCCTCAAATTCTGGTATCACACCACAGAATCCATATATGAAGGAAGGGAGGAATATTCAAAGGCTTTTTAGATGGGAAAGATTTAGTTTACTCAGTAACAGAGTTCAGCATACTCTCCTGCTCTTGGGCAAAGCTGCTGAGTGCTATGAGTGGGTAAAGCACAATTTGGAGCTTGAACAGAGAATTTCAACCTGTGAAATATATAAATTTAGCACTTACAAGGGAGAATAAAAGTTGCTTTATTTATTTATTTATTTATTTATTTATTTATTTATTTTGAAGATATGGCCTCTACAAAGTTGATAGATAAGTTTCTTGTTCTCTCTCTCTTTCTCTCTCTCTCTCTCTCTCTCTCTCTCTCTCTCTCTCTCTCTCTCTTTCTCTCTCTCTTTTGTACACTTCTAGAGGTTGAACCCAGGACCTTTGCTCAGGGTAAACTCTCATCCCAGTTCGCTTTGCTTCACTTCATTTTATGTTATACTGATAAAGGCTCTTACAACGTCACTAAGTTGCAGGAGCCAGCCTTTTCTTCCTGCCCCTCCTGCCTCAGCCTCCTTGGATGCTGGATGTACAAGTATGTCACCCCAAGCCCAGCCACAGCACTCTTACTCTTACGGAGACTCAGGCCATCAGTTCACCCTCATCCAAATCTGCCAATTTGTTTAGGAAGAGGGAAAGGTTTAAGAGTTTGTTTTGTGTGCCAACTCGTGGGTGAGCCTTCCACAGTTTAACATGTATCAAAAGTCTGACTCCAACACACTGGCTCCTCTACAGTCTCCCACTTCCTTCTGGATATTTTCCACTTGTGTATTTTCAGACTATATCAACTTAAACATGGTACAAATCTGCCTGGTTCTCCCAGCTGTTAAAAACTACACTTCCGATGTGTTAGCTTCTCCTTATGGTACCATAACTCCTATGGCTATTGAGGACAAGGACCGTGGGAAGGCACCAGGTGTAGCCTTTTCTATTTTAATCAGCGGCTCCTCCTTGTGCCTTCTATCTCCTACAGGGCTATGTTGTAAAGGTTCTCCTCCAAGCTGGGCGTGATGGCTCACGCCTGTAATCCCAGCACTTGGGAGGCTGAGGCAGGAGGATCGCTGCGAGTTCGAGACCAGCCTGGGCTACAAAAGTGAGCTCAAAGCCAGCCTGAACTGCACAGTGAGACCCTGTCTCAAAAAGCCAAAAAAAAAAAAAAAGGTTCTCCTCCAACAAATACACTGTGGAACTTTTCTTTAAATTTTGCTTCAATTATCATCATTTTTTTAATTGTATCTCCAGCTCCCTGTTTTCCCTACAAATGTTTGGTTTCTAAAATTCATTTCAAATGCTTATATTTAAATTCATATGTGCTCCTATAGTCTGCCAGGAAAATGACTCTTATATATTAAATTGAAATAGTGATTTTTTTATTATTTTGGTTAAATACTTGCATAACGTGTCCTTTTGTGTGATCCCAGCACAACAACTAACAATGATATATCATGTATCTGTTCAGAGACAGGCTTCCATAGAATTTCTGCATTGTGAATCACATATGATTTTGAATTAGCTTTTCAAACATGTTGGACTAGGAAGCTACTTTGGTAGATAAAGGTTTTGTCTGCAGGACAGGGAGATTTGTTTGCTAATCACTATAAGAAAGATAATGCTATCTTTAAAGAAATGATTGGACAGATTTGCTCACAGGACTTTTTGAAGAAATGGGTTTCTGAGTTCAGGGTTACTCCTTTGTGATACAAATGCTGTACTCATTCTAGGAATTTAAATTGTCTCACATTGTTTTTCTTGCCTACACTTACAACACTGTTATTCAAGAGATTTACTTTGTTTGTCCCTTCAGAACTAGTGCAAAAAGAGCCTGAAAAATACTATGTGATTTAAGACTATATAATGAGTGAATGATTGCAAATATCTACCTCTTCTAGATTGAGCACACACACACACACACACACATACACACACATATACACACACATAATAAAAGGCTGTTCGTAGCAAAGATTTTGAAGGAGACTTGAT
Organism: Myocastor coypus; assembly: GCA_004027025.1. Taxonomy (NCBI): domain Eukaryota; kingdom Metazoa; phylum Chordata; class Mammalia; order Rodentia; family Myocastoridae; genus Myocastor; species Myocastor coypus. The sequence continues at coordinate 31,897 of PVJA010019612.1, read as the reverse complement.
TTGAGAAATAACGTCTTGTGTAAACTATATAATGAGTTCACCTACTGAGAACCATTGACTAAGATCTGATGTGAGAAGGAGGTATTTTCTAAGAAGCGGAAATAAGAAAATAATCTTGAACAATGAATGTGCTGTGGTTCTATATTTTATGTTATCTAAGTTATTTTTTTCTTGTTCAGACAAAATACCCAATACCCACAAGTTAAGAAAGGAAAGTTTATTTAACTCACAGTTTGTGGAAGTTTCAGTTCATAACTGTTTGGCTCCAATGTAGGATGGCACGGCAGAGGGGCCTCACAGAGAAATAGTGCATCACAAAGCAGGGCAGGGAAAACTTAGCAAGCAGCAAGCAAGGGACAGGCAGAAATCCTCTTTGTGGGACTTGTATATTATCTAGGCTACAGAACTTAAGGGAGAATAGCACTTATGACCAGGGGAGGTCACACTCAAACCTACAGAGAACTATCCCAAACAAACCAGTGGAATAATTTAATATCTGCACATTCTATATCACTATCACATAATCTAGATCCAGCCGCCTTAAAAAGCCTCACCTATAGCCACAAGAGACTTTAGGGTCATAGTTACACATGAGCCATAACACATGGGTTCAAAAGATAGCTATGAATAAGTTTAAGGAAAATAAATCCAATACAGTTGTATTTATTAACAAAACAGCATATTACTCTTTAATCTCCATTCTTCTTTGAGAAGCAAGTTTGTAATCTTTAAATAGCCACATTGTCTAAGTATAGGGTCATCATTTACTAGTGTGTTACTTATTAGTACATTATGGCCAGTAAAATCAGATTATATATGCCATGCCTATGAGATGTTATAAAAATAAGACTAGCTTTTAGCACTTCCTATTTTTGTTGCTTAAATGAAGATATGGTAGTTTTAGGCAAGATAACTGTTTAGATTGTGTGATGTTAGACAATTTATGTTATCCCTGGGGTTTGGCTACATCATGTACAATTTCACTGTGTAGATTCATTGTTACAAATAGTAAGTAAAGCTGTTCACTATGTTAATGGCATGTAGGAAGACAATGAAAACATTTTTGTTATCAATATTTTGGAGTCATTTGTTTGAGTGTAACAGAATACAATATGCCTGACCTCCTAAGAGCAGTAATGTTTGTTTTAGAGTGCCTTCATCTGGATGGAATTCTATGAATGAGAGTAAAAGTCCAATTATATTTCATTTGTTATTAGTAGCATGATGAATTTATTTTAGTCTTTTATCCTCTTGGTCATTTTCAATTTAACATTAGGTGATAAATTCATTAGGTACAAGTTTAAGTAGTTATCGAATTTCTAAGAAATCAGTTTCAAGAAAAGAAAAAAAAAAGGGATTCACATTTTAAAATTCCTGTAATAATGATTGTAACTCTGTAGCAGATTTTGTAGGAACACATTATCTCACTATACCAGTTTTGTATGGCAAAATAAGCATCTCAATTAATCAGTCTAATCAATGTCAGAGCAGGTATCTTTAACAACATAGCTGAATCTCAGCTTCTTGTTCTATAGTACTATGTTTTCAATATGTGAAGGTGGAATAGATTTCAATAATATAGCCTCAAGGAGGCAACAAAACCATCTTTGCAAAAACAGAAACATGAGTAGCTATTCCTCTCCAGAACCGATTGCCTGAAGCAACTATTAGAGCTGCTGTTTTGGACATTTTAGTGAGTTGCATAATCACACTGTAAGTTATTGTTGTGTCGGGAGCCTTAACTGGTGGGGTTCCTGTATTGGTGAGTATGCTTGTATTCTGTGCAACACACTGGAGTACAGGTTGCTTTCCCGTGGCTCCTTTCTCCGTTCCAGAAATGATGCTCAGAATAATTTCTCTATACATAGATCGCTTTTAGTCAGTGTGAATTGAATGGACAAAAGGATTTTGTACAGGATATAGCTGCTTTTCCCTTTTCAGAATCTTTAGTTTTCATTTGTTACTGTTTATGCTACTCAACTTACATTTATTTTATTTTATTTTAACTTTATTTTATTTTATTTTATTTTTGAGACAAGGTCTCCCTATGCAGTTGAGGCTGGCCTTGAGCTCACTTTTGTAACCCAGGTTGGTCTCGAACTCGCACCAATCCTCCTGCCTCAGCCTCCCAAGTGCTGGGATTATAGGCATGAGCCACCACGCTCGGCTGTTTACATTTATTTTAAAATAGTAAAGCAAATACCATTTTGTTTGAGCATTTATTCACAGCATGGGTATTCTTGTTTGCCTTCAAGATTGCAGGAGAAGATAAAATCATTAATAATTACCAAAAAAAAAAAAAAATTCAGATCACAACCAGCTAATTTAATTAATTGACATGTTCCTTGATCATCTTCGTTCAGCAGGGATATGAGGATTTTTTTCCTTTGGATGAATTTCCCTGGAGGTTGTTTTCATGGACACAAGGGAGCCCGGTGCCCACACTGCTACATGAGAAATACTGAGTACCACTCATCCTTAAGACCTATGGTCACTGGTAAACAAATCTGACAGACAGTCCAGATTCATGTTGATTTTTTTATCTTTCTATTTTCTTTTATTTTTTTAAAGGAGAGGTAGGAACACTTCAGCTTCTTAACAGAATCATCAAATATAAAATACTAACAATAGGGAAGATAAGGCTAAAAAATACCAAAGATAATGTTCTTGTTAAGAAATATAGCATAGTCAGGAAAAACAACCATTTTACACATATAATACACATTTCACAAGTTAATTCAGTTATTCAGAAGGTAGTAAAAATGTTCCTTATATTAATAGACAAGTATATGACCAACATATACTTAAAAATTTATATCTGACAACAGAGCTCACTTAGTTTACAGACTTTAAGTGTGGAACATCGACTTTATATTTAGACACTGGATAGTAGTACTGTTTTAGTTGCTTTTTGTCTAATTCCTGGGACAAATACCTGACACACAGGCTTAGGGAAGGAAAAGTTTATTGCTCACAGTTACTAGAAGTTTCATAATTTAAAGCAGTCTGCATTACATAGCAAGACCTCAAGACTAGGCCACTGTGTCTAGGATGATTCACTCCATATGTCCCGGAAACCACCACCTGGGTGTGCCGGAGGGAGGACGGAAGCTCTGACCGCACGTGCTGTCAGTTTACAGGTTTGTGCTTCTCTTGGCCATGCTCCTCAAGCCCCACCCTGGTCCTTCGGCCCTGCCCCTTGAGCTGTGCACTTGACAGCCCCATAATTTACATAAGGCTTTGGGGGAATAATTAGATGCAAACCATAATATTCCACCCTTGGACTCCAAAGTCTCATGCATATCCTTTTCTGCACAAGACATTTTAGTCCATCTCTAACAGTTGCCAAACTCCCAAGAGTTTCAGCATTGCTAAAAAGTTCCCCTCCCAAGTTTCCTTCAAGATTCAAGGCAAACTCTCAACTGTGAGTCCCTATACAAATGGAAAATTAGGTGCAATGAACATTTAAAGGCATAAGATAAACATTGCCATTCCAAAAGGTATACACAGGAGGATGCAAACCACTGGGGCCAAAACAACTCAAAATTCCATCAGGGCAAACTCTAAGTCCTATAGTTCCACATGGAACATCTGAAGCAGTCTTTGATAAATTGTGAGCTCCATGTGGTTAGGGCACGTCTGGTGATTGTAGCTTCTATGGCTTCTCTCTTAGGCAGGCTTTGCTCCCTCTTTGCAGTTTTCCTTATGTGATCCACATTCCTGGATTTCCAAAACTTCTGAGGTTTCCATGGTATAGTCTTCTCTCTCACAGATTTACACACTGCCCTCTCAGGGGAACACTGCCTGGCCTCCCAGGTCTTCTGGAATCGAGGTGGAAGCCTTCTTAACCTCAGAATACCTGCATTTTTCATGCACTTAAAACCAGTTCCAAGTGGATGATGCCAAAGGCTGCTGCCAGATGGAACAATAGCCAGAATTCCTTCTCTCCTAGATGTAGAAGTCAAGTGCCTGTATTTTTTTTTTTTTTTTTTGTCTTTTTGAGACAGCGTCTCGCTATGCAGTTCAGGCTGGCCTTGAGCTCACTTTTGTAGCCCAAGCTGGTCTCGAACTCGCACCGATCCTCCTGCCTCAGCCTCCCGAGTGCAGGGATTACAGGCGTGCGCCACCACGCCCGGCTAAAGTGCCTGTATTTCTGAGCATTCTGATCCTGATTCCAAGAAACAAATTCTCTATTCCGGTGCCATTCTGTAATTTGGTGATGCTGCCACCTCCATTCTGGAACATGGGGCTCTGTATCTTTCTCCTCAGAGCAAAGTCCCTCACCCTTGTGATTCGGAGGCTGTGAAGAGTGAGAAACTGTCACATCCTGTGAGGCCCTCAGGACATCTTTTCTACTTTCCTGTTCCTTCTGGGTAGTGAAGATCTCAGCTCCCCCTCTGTACTCCACAGTCTTCCTGGCACTTTCTGTCTGGCCAAACCCAAAATATTTTAAGTCTCCTTTCCCTGCTCTTTGCTCTTCATTCTCAACATATATTTCTCTAAGAATCCTTAGGAATAACCATGTGATTGCCCCAATATTTGACTGCTTTGAAATTTCCTTTGAAAGATTAATTATTCTTCCATGTTTAAGTTCAGTCTCAGGCAAAGTCTCTGGACATGGGCAAAATTCAGCCAAATTTTCTGTCAACCCAAAACATAAATGATATGGATTTCAACAACCAATACAGTCCTTCTTCCCAGCAGAAACCTCCCCAGCCTGATCTTTACTGATTAGCTTTCTATCATTATTTGGTCTGAGCTCTGACCAGAACCTCCCCTACAGAAGTGCCAAAACTGTTCCAGCGCTTTTCTCATAGGCAACATCTCCAAACATTTTCTTTTTCTTCCCATAAGCCATTCCCAAAAGCTTGTAAGCCATGTGATCAGGTTTAGCCACTGCAACGACCCCAATATTCTGGTACCAATTTCTGTCTTACTTTTTCTTTCGTTGCTGGGACAAATACCAGACGCACAAGCTTAGGCAAGGAAAGATTATTTTTTAGCTAACAGTTACTGTAGTTTCCATAATTTAAATCAGTACGTACTGAGACCACAGAGTATGTCGCCCTGTCCAGGATGATTTGCTGCATACCTCCAAGAAACTGCGGCCTGGGGTGTGGGGCAGAGCTCTGATAGCGCGTCCTGTCAGTTTATGGGTTTGCACCTCTCTTGGCTATGCTACTGAAGCCCCGCCCTAGTCCTTTGGTCCTGCCCTTTGAGCCATGTGATTGACAGCCCATGATTTCCATAAGGCTTTGGAGGAACAACTAGGTACAAGCCATAACAAGTACCTATGGTATTACTGTATAAACATGTAAGTATGGTGTGTATTAATTTATTCTTCATTGTGTTACTTACCTTTCTTGAATTTAGACTTTGCCTATGAAGTCTTGAACCTGGAAATCCAAGATATTATTTAAGAATTTCCCAAAAGGGAAGATAAAAGTTTTACTAACTCTTAACTATTCTATAATTTTTTGTGTATATTAGGATAAGATTTTGGAGCCATGCAAAGTACATTTATTAAACAGGCTTTTATAGATAAATGAATATAACTAGGGATTATTCTCTTAAGTAAAATAAATCAGACCTTCATGTGCAAACTTTATTTTGCCTCCTTAGTGTAAGGACTGACAGAAAATAAAATCTGAAGGACACTACTGATTCTGGGAAAAGGAATGAACCTATTAAAAAGGAAGGAATTATTGAATTGAGGAGAAAGACAGGAGAGTGAGTGGGAAAAGAGATATACCTTGTGTAAGCAGGATAGTTTGGACAACTGTGCGGTCAATTCCTGCTATTCTATGGAAAGGAGCAGTTAATGCTTAAATTGTTTTGTCTCCTTTTCTCAATTTTTTTGTATTTTTCTCCTCTTATTTTAGTTTTTATTATTACTTTTACTGAGAAATAACAATGAGATAGTTTCAAAATGCATTAGTAGGACAGCCACAGTAATTAATAAAATGCCTATTGTTGTCTTTATAGTAGTTGTTCAGAGTACAAGATGTAGAGGCGATAATTTTTCTAGTCACTATGGGCACACCTATTTCTTCTCCTTGAGCTAAGAGAAAGTAGTTGTATACATCACCCAATATTCCCTAATAGTCGTGGGTTACCGGGAGAATTGGCAATCGCAGAAGCTATTGACTTGAGCCATGCTGCTTTATCCCAGCAATCCAGCTATAAATTTATGGTGGTATAATGGATAATCCAAGCAAACACATACTTTAAGTTTTGCTGAAGTTCTGGCTGGGTTCTGGCTGTTAGGCTGGGACATGATTTTTACAGACTACAATACTCCATGTGCCTCCTGTCCCTTGAACTCTGTCCTTTAGCATCCTATGGGCCTGAACTCATTTCTGCCTTATCCTGACACTGGGACCAACTATATGGAGTCTACCTGCATCTGCTCTAAGTTTCAAGATCATTTAGACCCTCTCCAACATGACCACTGGCCAATCACCTCCTTTGGGAGACATCTGAGCCTGAAAACTTCAGCAGCAAGTACATTCCACTGTGTCCACTGCTTTTTCTACTGATGTATTTCTCTGTGAAGCCCTCTGGGTCAACCGGAGTCACTCTGAGTCTGCAGGTTCAAGCTGCCCTTCCCAGGCAGTGGGTCAAGATTCAGAAAAAACGATTTATCACTGCATTCTTATTTGTCAAAGCAAAATGACACTGTCTCTGCTCTCCCATGGACTTCAATTTTCTCTTCAGATCCTGGCTGTTCTTGCAGACACACTTCCTTCCTTCTTCTCTTCCTCACATTGCCTTGTGCCAGCATCTGGATATTGATCTCTCTCTTCCTGTTGTGCCAAAATCTTGCAGAAATTCTCAAGCCCTTCTCATAAAAGGTAAATTCCTTTGCTCTCACAGGGTTGATTTGGAAAGAAATGCTATCTTGGTAATTAAAAGTTACATTTCTTCATGGTCACCTTTTGGACAGCACAGATAATAAAATATCACTCCTACAGGCAGTCTGGACACAAACAAAGGAAGTAACATGAAAAGACATGGGTAATTTATTGCCATTCTTATAAGTGAGAGGGGAAAGGATGACATCATTAAATATCAAGTGTTGATATTTGACCTAAATATGGTATTGTAGCATTGTCTAAAGCACGGATGAAATTTAGGAAAACAAATATTTTATTATTTAATGGGTAGAATTCTTGTTTACATTTTATGTGTAGTATAACCTGTACCTATGATTTGTAAAGCATATTATTTGTTTCAAAATACATTTTTCTTAAATTGATGAATATATGGAATGACTCACAATGAGAATTATGCAGAACAGAAATATCATGCGAAAATATTGTACCACTGAGTTTTTCAAGCTGCACATAATTTTCTAGTGACTATTCTTGACTTTGAGTGAGACAGAAGGAATGAGAGCACTGTAGTTGTAGGGAAGAAAGTACACAAGGGAAAGCAGAGGAAGCCTCTAAATGTGTGCTAGCATTGTCCGAATTGAGAAAAATAGAAGAGTCAAATCTTTGCCTCATCTCATATTTTTTCAAGAAGTGTAAGTACAATAAGGCATATGTTTTTAAATATCTTCTTTTGATTTATTTTTATGTATTAGCAATTTTTCCACTATTAAGATTTCCCTACTTCAGCATTTTTAGGGAAAAGGCAATAAAATGTGACTATTTCCTTGTTTGTATTTTGTCAAAATCTGAAATATACCCAGGCTTTCTTTTCCAAAAAAAATTAATAAATACATATATTTTTTCTTTGGTATCTTTCTCTCTGGAACTGTTATATGCAGCTTCTCAGCCCCATGAACTGAGCAGATGAGCAGATGAGCTCTGCCGTTCTCCTCCACAAAAATAACTCAGCCTAGGAGCTAGGTCACCATGGATTGACTCTTATTCAGCCAAGCCATAAGTAGATATGCCTTTCAGGCTGAGAAATACAGGAATGAAGTGCCGGCATAGTCAGGTCCTAGTAAAGTTTCTCTTCCTGGTTTGCATATTTCCTACTTCTTGCTTTTTATTCACATGATACAGAAGTAGGATAGTCCAGTCTCTTCTACTTCAAGTGTAAGGGCCTTAATGTCCTAGGGATTTATTTCAGAAAGAAGAGATTTTATCAACATGATTTCATTTCAGCTAAGTTTTCTCCTAAAATTCAACCTCAAACTATCATTGCCTTGGGCACTAGAACCTCGCTCAAATAAAGAAGCATAAAACACTGACTTCCCTATGAGCACCTAGTGTATAGGCAATTCTTAGATTCTAGGCAAGAGAGCAGGTCCACGACCTTGTACCGAGCATATAAGACTATTCTGACTGATCACTTCATATTGAGTTAAGATCGTGACTGTAAGACAACGGATCCTAAATGAGACCATGGCATTTGCATTTCACTGTGTTTGCCATCTGAGCTTCTGTAATCCCCTAGTTTGTTTTATGTGTCTCCTGTGAGGGGATAAAATAAGGAATACATACTATTCATGTCTGTTTTAATTCTTTCATATTTTTTTCTGTAATTCACAGAGTTTTAGACAATGTTTTCATTTCAGTGGGAGCCTTCCTATATAATTCTCAGTATCTTCATGAACTAGTGCTTACCCTTATTCTTTTTAGTAGCTATCATATTCAAAGAGATTTAAGTAAAATAGGTTTATCTGCTACAAATGTGGAAAATCTCATGATAGCATATCATACTTTTCCAATATGTGTGCTGTGGACAAGTGTATGTATGATTTTAATTTGCTTTGCTAATATTTATCAGAAAATGTTAGTGAAATAATGTGGTGAAGATATTTTAACTCAGTTTTTAAGAATGCAATTTGTACCCTTTATTATTATTTTCAATATCTACTGTAAAATTTTCTAATGTGGCATAATTATTAATTGCATGTCAATAATATTTAAAATATGACTCAAACATTATATATTTAAATAATTCCCATTTCTTTAAAGCTCATTATCATTTTCTGATTTCTCTTATAAACTTCTGACAATAAAATAAGATCATGCAATGATTGTGTAAGCTTTCTTGTTAGCTCGGTATATCCTGTACTCAAATTTTTTTTGTTGTTGTTTTGTTGTTTTTTTTTTTTTGAATAAGAGAATTAAATTAACCTCAGAAAGATTGTTCAGTGACTTCACTTGCTCTTCTTCAAACTTTCACTGGAAAATGGAAATGTTTCAAGTAAAATATGAGAGACATCTTCAGAAGAACATTTGGTGCATCAAAAATTCATGATAGGTGCCAGGATAAATTTGGTCTTACACAATTATCTTAAACCAATAAAGTTTTAAAGATATTTTTTCTGTAACAAATTTATTTAAAAAACTATAGAATTAATTTTTATTTCTTTCTCACACCATATAAAATAAAGAGAGAAAGGAAGGTAAATGTAGAGGAAGCCAAGTATGGAGGCCTGTAAGGATAAAAGTCATCTGCTTTAGGAAGAAATATTGGATTAAGTACTCTGAAAATAAGGGATTTGTATATGTAAAGTCATTTTACAACAATTTTTATATACTTTAGGTTATAAGTTGCAAAATACAGATTTGTAAATACTGTTTTTGCTAGTTACTATAATAAAATAACTTAATTGAGAAAATTGTGAAAGTATTCATTATAAAAACTCTTCCCATTTTTTTTAGTGTCTCTTGATCCCTGAAAAGGCAATAAATATTTTGGCAGGATGAGAAAATTTCATGGCAGTCACTCAGGTTTTCATTGGCTTTTTGAAGGCAGAATGTATATGTCTCATAAAAATTAACCATTTATTCTTAAAAGGAAAGCATGTTTCTGAGACACATATTTTTGTCTTGGATGAGGCAATATGAAACTACAAACAGAAATAATGCTGAAATATTTTCGTATATAAAAGTATGAATAAACATATATATATATATATAATACATTAAATATATAATAAGATGCATATATTGATAAATGAGCATTACTCTTGGACTGATTTGTACATCACACACTTTTTTAAAAGGAAAAACTATTTTTAATATGTTGCACCTAAGGTATGTGTTTGCTATAAGAAGAAAAAGGAATAGCCTTAAAGAATATGTACAATGTACAAATCATATCACTCTAATTTCTACTATACATTCTATAAAGCTCCAGAGGAATCAAGGATTAATATCATAGACTTTGTATTTAAAGAATTTAAGATCTTTAAAGGGACACATGATATATTTTTAGATAACTGTCACATATAGACAAAACAATACATTATATGATTTTCTTTAGTATTAAGAAGAATAAATTAGAGATATAAATATGAAAATGGTGAAGAATCTAGAGAATTCTGGGTTATATTGCTACTTACTTAAGAAGATAGTCTATAGAAATGAGTCGGTCATTAGTCTGAAAGCTCCCTCTCTGTCTTTTATTTATTTATTTTTTTTGTATTTTTAGGGAAGGATCTGTAGGGTATTGAGGGTCTCACTACTAGATGGGACTCATAGTGATCCACCTGTTTACAACCTCCCAAGAGTTGAGATTACAGGTAATGCCACGACACCTAGTCTCAATTGCCTTCTTAGCATGTCTGACAGGGGTGGGGCTGGCATGGCAGGCCCAAGGATCGAACTCCAGTTCCTATAACTGCTTGCAGGTTTTTTAATCCACTAAGCTATTTGTCCAGGCCTGGAAGCACTATTTTAATTTATATGTGCTTCTATTTTTAAGCATAATATTTTGGAATAGATTAAATTCATTAAAAGAATTTTAAAAACCTCCTTAGTTCATTAAGTAACTAGGAATCATAGACTTTTATGAGTGTAGTTTTAAAACCAAAATATTGTAGTTTCTTTAAAAGCTTTTAGAAATGCCCATGTTGTCCTTAGCTGAACCCTAAAACTGTACTTCCATTCATAGTTTCCCTATACAAAAATGTATCTCAAAAACCACACGATTGTTCTTTAATCACTTGTAAAAAAAAAAAAAAAAAAAAAAGCCTACATTCCCTTTTACTTATTTATTTATTTATTTATTTATTTTTGTCTTTTTGAGACAGGGTCTCGCTATGCAGTTGAGGCTGGCCTTGAGCTCACTTTTGTAGCCCAGGCTGGTCTCGAACTCACACCGATCCTCCTGCCTCAGCCTCCCGAGTGCTGGGATTACAGGCGTGCGCCACCACGCCCAGCTACATTCCCTTTTAGAGAATAAGATGTGAGAATTAAATAAGTGAATACTAAAAGACTGAAATTTGAACTAAATTTGATATATATTAAGTAAATAAAAGCATTTCAAAATTAAAAAAAATCAGAACTATCTATAGGATGCAAAATGTTTGAGGTGAAATGAGATTTGTGCATCTTGGGACATGGATCACAGAAAAGTGCTATGTAAGTGAACAGTATGTTAGCAGAAACTTTCAGCCATGTAAACATATAGCAAAACATCATCTGAGGACCAGTCAGATAGCTCAGTCATTTAAAATACCTGTTGAGGCAGACACGCTGGAGCTTGATCCCCAATTGTGCTGGCTTTGCCCACATGCTGTGCTGAGTTGGAGACTGAGAGTAGGCTTCCTGGCTTGTGCCTGTGATACCAGCACTTAGAAAACTGAAAACAGGAGGATCACTATGAATCCAAACTGTGTAGTGAGGTCCTGTAGATCCTGTACTTTAAATAATAATCACATGATGCTCAAGTGATGTTGAATATTCTAGAGACCAAGTATCCATATTGCAACCCAGTACTTCTTTATTGCAAGGTGCCAACACTACAATTAAATTGGAATAATAAATACTGCTGAAATTATTGGGTGCACCTATCATAGTGTGGAGTTTATGATCAGGCAGGTTTTTAACAGGAAGTATAGTGTACAAAATAGGATAAATAAATATAGATTGGGCCTCTATTTATTCCACGTATTGTCCCAGTGAAGAGAGTAAAATGCACTCCGGAACTCAAAGAGAACGAGCACTGCTAGGTGGGGGACTTCATGAAATAAACTATGAGATAAAGGTTATCTTCATGGAAATGTAAACTTTCTAACATTTTAGCTTTCAATGGTTAGAACAAGAACACATATCTACATCCAAACTGAGGCGCTTTCAAGGGATGGGTGGCTCAGAATCTGTGGGGCATCATCTGATTCCTTGAATGGGTAAACTCAGAGAAGCCACAACTCTTCCAACAGCAGAGCACCACTTGCTGGAGGTGTTCATATTATAGTTTACTAACATATTTTGCTTCCAAACGGAACTCAGGATACTCAAATACTGAAAACACAAAATATAAAAAATGTGAAGCTCAAACTGAAGACACCAGAAATACTTCTTCGGAAGGCATGGTACTGCAGCCAGAAAAGTCAAGAAAGTGGCGTTCTGTCCACCCTGTTCTCAGCTGAGTAGGCCTGGGTCACTGGGACAGCCCACTTTGCCCTCAGTGGGTGAGCAGAGGGCAGCTCTCCTAGGAGAGCACCCATGCTCTCTAAGCAATGGCTTTCTTCCAACATTGATGTCAGCAATAAAAATTAGTATGTTAATATGAACAAAAATGATGTGAATTAAAACCCTCATCCTTTCACATGTCAAACATCAACTTTCAAGATCTCTAAACAAATTAGATGAAGATAAGCAGCAGAACCTATTTTAACCTTTTTCAATGCATTTACATCCTTTGTGGTCTTATTAAGAAAACTCTTCTTTGTAGCAAGGTAGTTCTGTGTGAATGTCCTTGTCTTACCTATTCCATAGTCACTTCATGACAATTTTGTTACAACAGAGAAATGGAGTTCAGTGAGCATAAATGATTAAAATACTTTTAAGCTACTGAAGTCAGCCAACTTGTAGAGAGAACTTCCTTTTTAAAAAATCACTGTACAGCTAGTTCAGTGGTTCGACCAATTGAACAATTTTGTTGAGGCTTTTGGGGCATTTATGCTTAGATAGTACTATTTTAGTTTGAAATCAGTGACATAGTGGTACTCAAAACCAGATCTTACTTTACTTTGATATACAATAAATGATATATCACTCATGAATGCTGTAATAAAAACAAAGGAAATAAAGTCTCACTTCTCACTGCTTGAGTATGTATAACATAGAGTAAACTCCATTAATTCTTTGGGTGAGTCTTTAGATTTATTTACAGTTTAATAAATCCATTCATTACTTATTTGAACAAAAATTATTTTGGAGGAACATAAAATGTATGCATAGTTCAATGTCCTCAGTTCATTTTCAGTTTTCTTCAAAGCAACTGTGAACAATATAATTACTAGAAATGAGGTACAGTGATAACAAGCATTCATATGTGCTACTATGGGCTTTGCACTATTTTATGCAAAGATAGATATAATAATCATCTTTATTTTGCCATGAAGGAATTGAGACAAAACAACAGCTAATATCTGCCAGAGCTGGGATTCATATGTAGGCAATCTTACTGTACAGTTAGTAAGGTGAGAGAGGTTACTAATTCTTTGTATTCTCTAATTCTTTGATTCATTAATATCAAAATTGTTGAAAATTATGATTTCTTGCTAGCATAATTTTAAGTGTATTGTTGATTGGGTGTTGGTTTTAGTGTCTAAAAGTTATTCTCAAAAAGAAATAAAATCAATAAAAAAGCTAATCTAATTTCAATAGACATCCACTGTTCTTTTTCATTTCCTTCAACGTATCTCATGTGTTTCACTTTTGCTTTTCATTTAACTGCTTTATACTATCACATTTCCCTCTCTACTGTGTGTGTCTGTGTGTGTGCGTCTGTGTGCAAGCATTGTTTATATGTTTGTGGTGTGTGTGTGTGTGTGTGTGTGTGTGTGTGTATGTGACAGAGAGAGAAAGGGAGAAAGAGAGTGTGAGAGAGAGAAAGAGAGAAAGAAAGAGAGAGAGATGGAGATGCAGCTCTATTTCAGATAAGATTTTCTTTGGAATGTTTGAAAAATGTGGTTTAATGGAATCTTTTTTTCTGATTCTAGTCTGGGGCATATTTGGAGATTTTAGGGTTTAGACTGCCGCCAAGAAGGCTGCTACCGTTATCATACTGAACAGATGCTGCTAGCTCTTAAGCTTCAGATATTTCTGTAAAAGCTCTTCTAACTCTTTTAAGAGTTTCCTCGGGAAAGCAAAAGGTAGAATCAGGCTGTTGGAAATCTGTCTGTGGTATTTAATCCTGCAAGGTGACAGGTTTCCTCAAGATGAAACTTTCTAAGTCATGAGCCAGTTCAGAAAAAGTACTTAATTGTTTCTGTGTAAATTTTGTTTACACTAACTTTTAATTCATTTTGCTTAAATGGAATTTTATTGAAGCTGTCAGGAGCAGACTGCATGCTGGGAGCTGTATACAACCAAAAACATTATCCTGGACCAAGTAACAGCTGGGTAGAAACTCCGGGACCTCCCACATATTTACCCTTGAGATCCAGGCAGTGGGTGAGTTGTTTGAATGAGTAACAACAACAGCTGCCAAACAGGTCCTTTTTTTTTTTTTTTTTACAACTCAACATTTGAAACTTCTAGAATTGGAATGAGTAGGCTTCAGAGAACCATCAGAGCTAAACACCACAGAAATATTTCTTCTCCAAACAAAGCTTACCCTGTCTTACATTATAATGGGTCATCTTTTCAATGGTTAATCCACATTTAGCACAGAAATACTTTACTTAAGATGAGTATGAATTTAACCTATAGGCCTCACATCATGTATACGTAAAATAAATAGCCTTTTTTTCTTTTTTTTTTTTTTCCAGTATCTGGTGAATCAAGCACTAAATAAAGCCAAGGTTTGTTGTCCCATAATTTTTAATTATTTTTTTCCAAATAACTCCTTATTCACAAATAAGTTGTGGAGACCAGTGAGCATCTAGCTCATGCACTTATAAGGAAATTATTTCCCAAATAACTCGATCTAACATTTCTAAATTAAATTGATCAATTTCCATTAAACTAAAATATGTGTTTTTAAAAGAAAACAACTCAACATTAAATAATAATTAAGTAATGGCTTTATTTTTTTTTTTATTTTTTTTGTCTTTTTTTTTGAGACAAGGTCTCGCTATGCAGTTGAGGCTGGCCTTGAGCTCACTTTTGTAGCCCAGGCTGGTCTCGAACTCGCACCAATCCTCCTGCCTCCGCCTCCCGAGTGCTGGGATTACAGGCGTGAGCCACCACGCCCGGCTCTAAGTAATGGCTTTAGCTTTTAAATCTTTTATTGATAAATGAAACATTTATCAAGTTAGTACCATTCTAACTGATGTACATTAAATATTCAGGTAATTATAAGTTGGAAGAAAGCTCTCACTGTTATCACTAATGTTCGTCCATTTTTCTATCATGTTAACTGTTACAAATACAATAGTAACAAAATGTTTTAAAAGGTACATATCTGGGGCTGGAGAGATAGGTCAGTGGCATAAGGGCCTGTCTGGCAAGCACAAGGTCCTGAGTTCCAGTCACAGTACTGAAAAAAAAAAAAAATACTAATCTAAAGCAATATTACATAATATGAACTAAAACAGAATGATCTAATGTTCTTCATGTTTAACAGGATTTACTTAATATTTTCCTACATACCAGAACTCTGATAATATGAAAATATTAAAGAAGAGTTATTAGCCGGGCGTGGTGGCGCATGTCTGTAATCCCAGCACTCGGGAGGCTGAGACAGGCGGATCGGTGCAAGTCGAGACCAACCTGGGCTACAAAAGTGAGCTCAAGGTCAGCCTGAACTACATAACGAGACCCTGTCTCAAAAAGACGAAAAGAAAAAAGATAAAGTAGTGTTATTTGTAACATACTCAGCAGTTAAGTTTTCCTAGAGTTACTTTAAACTATGGAGTGAGGAGGTTATTTGGGGTCGTTGTAAGCTTTAAAATTATAATGTTTCTTAATTAGTTAAGAAATGCATAGCCTCACAGATAAGATATGGGGCATAACATTTGGAAAATACAAAACATAGATGATAATAGCTCACCAATTACTATTTTTTAGTAGAAGCACATGGGAAATATTGTCAAATTTTTCCCTACTTCAAGTGAATAATGAAATCTAACTGTAGGCCTTTGGAAGAGTTTGAACTTTTCCTATAGCCAATTGCTTGGATATATAAAAGTTGCACTGAAGAGCAATGATGTTTATCATTTTGGTGTAATTTGTAGAGTCTCTTCAGTTTTAAAGGCACTCTTATCAACATTTTAAGATCATGCTTCTTAGAATCAGATCACATTATTGTATAAAATTTTGTTCTGGTAAAATAGATGATTCACAAAGATGAAGGATGCTGGTCCTTTGAAAGTTATATGATGTCTCCTTTTTTGCCCACACAGAGAAGAAAGGTTTCCTGGGAGAGAGCTTTGAGATAACAGAATATAATTTAATAGATAAAAGTGTAAGGGCATTTGAAGTGGACGTTTAATGTTTGATACAGCCAGCGGGATCCTAGCACCTCAATTTTTGCTAAGGTGAGACCAGCATTGAGCTGTGCTTATGTGTATTCATAGAAGTCAGTAGTTTTATGAGTATTTCTGGCAAGTACAAGCTTGAAACAAAAGTGAAATAACAGCAGAAGTCATGCCCACCAATAAATGTGTTTCAACTTCTTGTGCTATCCTGGTGTCAAAGAGTAATTATTCTTATGAAGTTGTATTGGGAAAAGGCTACTGAAGCTTAAGCTCATTAAAGAATAGCAAAACATGGAGCAACAAGTTTAAGTCAGAGTTTTACTAACTACTCAGATCACCACGAACTCAGATCTTTATTCGTTTAGCTTTAAGGAGCAGACAAAAAATCTTTCACAAAATAACTTACAGTTGGTTCCTAAGTGATTCCGTGTGTAATAGTAACTACACTTTGTGTCCTTAAATCTATCCCAGTTTCATCCTCAGAAGGTTACTTAAAAGAATCTGGAAGCAAAGCAGCTAAGACTCAATTCCATTTGAGTATAATGCTTTGGTTTCCCAGTTCTTGTACCTCTAGACTTCATCGAAGTCCAGCTGCCTTCCCCATGGGAGGAGTCCCACTCCTTTCTAAGCAAATAAGCAAATAAGCAAATAAGCTTATTTCAAAATTGAAACAAAATCTATTCTTGTTCTGCAAGTAGTCTCTGTTTTTCTTGTTTATTCCTCATTTAATAGAAATCATAGCCATCTAGCTGTTCCAGCCTGAAGTGTAGAACTCGTTTGTGCTCTCTTCATCTCTTTGAAATTCTATTATCTATATGAAACAGGTTCCCCAAATCACTGCAATCCATGCGCGCCCATTTCTGTGGCTGATTTGCAGCTCCAGGGCACTGTTCTTTCTATCTTGTATTGCGTATATTATGCCCAGCTTCAAGTAATGATATACATCCAATTATTGCCTTATGATTAAGATAAAATGCATGTTTACTTTTGGGAAGGACTTTTTGCAGTTAAATACATATCACCATGTCAATTTTAAATTTAGAGAGAATTGGTTTTATTCAAAAAGAACTTAAAGGGATTCTTTATGTGCTAAACACACACACACACACACACACACACACACACACATATATATATATCATAAGCTAAATTTCAATTAACTCGCATAATGTACTAACTATCCTAGTTTTTGTAGCACAGAACATAGAACATAGGAGAGTGTGGGTTGTTCACACTCACAATCATGAAACCAAGGGCTATTTCTTATTCTGATGCTCAGGACCATGACAGAAAAGCATACTTCTTGGTGATAGGCAGACAAAGATTCAGATTTAAAGTTCAACATAGAATGGAATATGTACCTTTCTTCATCATTGTAAAGTCAAAAACTCCTAGGTCAAATCAACATAAATCCGGGACTGTATTTCAGTGAAGGCTAATCAAACAGCAGTAGTTAATATTTATTATTTATTTAGTATGCAGCAACATATAGTACTAAGTACATTGTGTATAGTACCAATTAAATCATTGAAACCAAAAGGTTCATAAATAAAATTAGAGAAATGGAAACAATAATTTTGATGTTCATATAGAAGAAAATTTATGTTTTAATCTACTGCACTGAGATTTTTTAAGATTGTTTTCATTTGTGCTTTACTTTATTATTAAACACTGCAAATGTATTTCCTTCTCTGTACTCTACAAATTGAAAATAACTTCTACACTTCACTTAATAAGAAAATGCTACATGAGAATATTTAAACAGCTGTCTTTTAAAATTGGCTCCCTTTGTTTAATGTCAGCATTTTCTGAAGTTGCTCTGTTCTAATAGTGATAGAATTTTTAGCAAGACAATACCCTCATAGAAATAATAAGCTATTAAATGTATATTCAGAAAGTCCTAGGTGTTTAGGAGGCTGAGGCAGGAGTATTGGTGCGGGTTTGAGACCAGCCTGGCCTAAAAAAGTGAGCTCAAGGCCAGCCTGAACTGCATAGGGAGACCCTCTTTCAAATTGAAAAAAAAAAAAAAATCCTAGATGTGAGTCTGATTCTGTGGTTAAAAAATAAAGAATAAAAATTTATGCACAATATATTAGTATTATACATAACTAAGATTCTTCACATAGCTGTGATTTTAATAGAGGGGCAAGGATTTTTGTAAGGTGGTATGGCTGATTATTATATGTTCTCTCCAGGCAAATTAGGAGAGTGTGGACTTTCATCAGAGAGACCTGAGATCAAATTAAGTCTCCATAATGTACTCTGTAACCTTTAGCAACTTCCTCAAAGCTCCTTCCACCTTTAATAATTGTACCTAAAGTGAAATTAACCTTATGTTCTTTAAATAATTGTTAGTAGGAAAGTATTTTGCACATTAGAGAAATACCAGATATTCTTTTTAATATCTGACTAAATTTAAGCAGCTCATTTAATCTTGTGGTACAGATTAGGAATAATGATAATATATTCATGTATATGGAAGAATATAGAATAGACAATTAATTTTAGAATTATCTCATCAATAATAGAATCAGATATATTGAAGTCATAATTCGGATTTGATTGGTTTTGGTTGAGGCTTTTGGGAGTTGAAGGCTCACTGTTCCTAAAATATGTACATAAGCACAACTGTTGGAACTCACAGGAGAACTCAATCTAAATGAGTGCCAGGCTTTAGGAATAACAATCAGGCGTAAAAAATATGCAGTAGCCCACTATAGCGTGAAAAAGGTGCGTCCCTATCTGTTCCGTGTGCAGCTATACTTGGTGCCATGTCCCTCTGACAATCTCGCCAGGCCCCCAGAGTCATGAGCACAATTCAAGGCACCTACTAGTTTCTCGTCAGGTTTAATGATTTCATAAATATGGTGTGATTTTCATCACTTATCTTTATTTTGAAGCCCCTGCGTATAAAACTGATCAGGCATCTAAAGACATGAGCTACAGAGAATATTTGAACTTAAGTTTCCATAGCTGGACTCTAGATCCTGTTCATAATATCCATATAATGCAATGTTTTCTCAAAACGTAAAGTTCTGAAGAGTAACAACTTCTTATGCATCTACAATGAAGTCATTCATTCAATTTAAAATATATTCATCCTCCGTATTTCAGGGCTTAGACAAATAAGTAAACAAACAAATTTGTTCCTCATACTATCATACTCTAAGGATGCGAAGCGGGAACAGTTTCAGCTCTTCTGTAGCAGAGATGCTGGTCAGAGCTCAGGAGACCAGAAAGAAACTCTGCCTGTAAAGACCAGGCATGGGAGATTTCTGCTGAGACGGACTGCATTGGCTGTTAGGCTCCAGATCATGTTTCACAGCCTCATTCTCTCCTGCCTTCTCCAAGCAGTACTTCTCAGCTAACAGAAACCAAGCCCCTTTGCTCTACCATTCCCTTACCTGCTGAAATTTCAGTCTTGTATTTGTCCCAGCAATGACAGAAGAGTTACTAAGACAATAACATAGGTTTAAAAGTCTTTAAGAACCAGGATTAAGTCTATCAATGAGAGAGGACTAAGGATTCAGTAGAAAGAGGACTAAGTAGAATAAACACTTGCTTGCCAAGTGTAAGGTCCTGAGCTCAATTCCCAGTATAATAAAAAGAAAGAAAGAAAGAAAGAAAGAAAGAAAGAAAGAAAGAAAGAAAGAAAGAAAGAAAGAAAGAAAGAAAGAAAGAAAGGCCTATCAATGAGGTACTACATTAGAACCATATCAGGGGAGAAATAGTACAATTGTTATCCTCTTTTCTGTAGTTTATCATGAGCTCATAGCTGGTATTTAGAACTACCTTGTTCCACTACCCATTCCAAATTCCACTGGCCTTCAGCAAGCACCATAGCAGGTCTTATTTCTTTCCATAGTAGAGTGATACATGTTTTCATTCCTGAAGGCTCTGGACCATTTGCCATTCTGCCTATATTAAGTTGTAGATTCCCACTGACTGTAACAACAAGGAATGGTAATATCAAGAGGTGCCCTAAGCAATCTCCTTCCTTTCTTCCTTTCTTCCATTGTACAGTAGCAGTCCAATTGCTGCTTGACAGATTGGATCAATTATCCCTGGGAACAGGGGTTTTATCTTATTTCCTAAGAAGCATGAGGAGACCAAAACGACAAGAGGAAACACTTACCTTCCCGTTCGATGGTATCATTGCTGTGTGTCCTGCTACAAGCTTTTCTTTTTCTGGAACTGACTTCTAAACCAGCAGAACATAAGGTCATGGGAACAGGAAGCAACAATTTTGATAGTGGATCCCTAGGAGTAGTGGTGGGGGATATCTCCTACTTCCTCCTTCATTCTTAGAATAATCATTCCTACCTATGGGAAACACAGTGCGAGACAAAAGATGCTAATTCAAAGCCTATACAGAATTTTGAAGTCCCTTAGCCTAGGCCTGCTAGCTTTTGCCACCCATCTGGCATTGTAACGGTGTGTTCACAAGTTCATTTCACCTTTCTACCCATCTTGCTTCTTCTATATGGTGATAAGCATGGTAAAATCAGCGAATTCCATGAACATGAGCCCATTGCCTCCCTTCTTGGGCTATCAAATGTGGTTCTCACTCTGAAGCAGCAGGGGGTAACCTCATCTGCAGATGTTCCATCCTACTTCAGTCTTTGGAATGTATTTGAGTCTGTGCTGGAGATGCTACTCACAATTTTGCGGTCGGAGCCCTCTTTGTCACATCTTATATTCACTCATAATGATTTTTGGAATTCTAACCACAGTAGGAAGTTAGAGTCCTTTCTTTCCCTGAATGCATACCTTATTATTTGTAAAACATTTTAAAATTAAGCTTAAAATGTCCTATTTCATTTTGTCACATAAGAAACCAGAAGCATATAATAGCAAACAGAAAGAAAAAAATAACTTGCATACATTTCCCATGAACTTCTTAGTATACACTTCTAAAATGAAATAATAAAGAGTAAAGTTGCTCAATTTTCATCCCATTTCCCCACCATTTTCTGAACTCTTCTCTCAAGACAACCCAAGGGAATTTCCTCACACTACATTCTTCTCATCAGCATTTGTATCTACTAATAAAAACAACACAAAAGTTTTCAATGTGTAAAAACTTAAGCTTGAAACATACCAGAGTCTGTAATTAAATACAGTGGTACAATGCTTATCATTAACAGTTATATAAAACTAGATGATACATCAGTGCAAAATAAACTCAGCATAGCTTAGGAGCTCACCAAAGAAATACTAATTGATTTTCCTTTTGTTTTGTTTTTGTCTTTTTGAGAAAGGGTCTCCCTATGCAGTTCAGGCTGGCCTTGAGCTCACTTTTGTAGCCCAGGCTGGTCTCGAACTCGCACCGATCCTCCTGCCTCAGCCTCCCGAGTGCTGGGATTACAGGTGTGCGCCACCACGCCCGGCTACTAATTGATTTTCAAAATCATCACTGAATCAGCTGTTTATTTCTTAAATACAGCTAGGGTATTGTACGACCCAGCGCTCCTCACATTCTTATTATTTTGTAATTCAGTCACTTTGTAATTCAGTCACTTTTGTAATTCAGTCCTTTGACCCATAGTACTCAATTCATCCATTCTGTTTCACACTTATTTGAGCCTAGCAAAGGAAAATTCAAGTCAGGAAAGGATAACATCCTACTCAAATATTTAAAAAAAAATAAATGGTGTGAATCCTATGGGTCCAGAAATAATTTGAGTTGCATCTAAAATTGATAGTATTTTATAGGATGTATACGAATATATTGTGGAAAAGTTTGTCCTCCAATTATTTCCCAAATGTAGCAAGAAGTTAAACTGAACATGGAGCATCATTTGCACAGTAATTCTGCTTTGGTGAGGACATGGGAATTTTCACCCTGGATCAGACTAATGTAAATTAGGGCCTGAGTCCTCTTTACATAGTTAAGCGGTTCGTACAGCAAATACTTCTTACCATTTGCAAAAGTTTGGGATCTATTTTGGGTATTGAGAATATAATAATGAGGGCTAGCTTGATACCTCAGAGGACTAAAGTGCCTACTTAGGCAGAACAAAACAGCCAGGGCTCATCCCCAGCATGCCTTGCTGACCCTTCCCCTGGGGCATGCTGA